>LUCH01018419.1:0-14474 GCA_013368495.1 Paragonimus heterotremus
TGCGTATGCACTTACGATGATTCCATCAACGAGTTGGCCAGTAACCTGAACCACAGGGTCTCCGGACGACCGCACATTGTACGTGCATCGTGGAGCGGTTGACAGGGATTGAAGTCGTGACACTGATGTAGAATTTTGAGGCCGTGTTTCAACTAGACAGTAGATATCGGTGGCGAGGGTCTCCAAAGTACGTGGATTATTTACGCACGTATTCGAGTATTGAAGGATGCATGCTTAAATGATGTTAAGATGGGGAGTAGGGGTTTGTGTTTGTCAGCCACGTAAACCTTGATGTTTGGCAAACTATCATTTTGACTGACTTCCATCCCGCGGAATAAGTGAGGCAAGTCTCCGTTGGATTCCGAAAACGAGATTGAGGGCCCATCAAGTTACGATTTCTTTAAGAAAAGGGCGTATTCTTATTGACATCGCGGGAATCACTAGGTTACACTGCCCATACACGTACGTATGTGCTGAATCGCTGCCAATTACCCGCCGGCCGATAGCTGACTTTACAATGAAGTAAAATCAACAACATATTTCGTTATGGATCCACTTTTGCATATCAAACTATGGAGAAGAAACTTGCAATCCGACTTAAGATCCAAGGCTGTTATACTAATTAGCGCGATTGATTTTTTCTTGTTACACCGACAATTTTCATGGTTCACACTCGAAGAGAAAAACATTTCAAAAGTCACAGACATTCGAGACCTAATTATCAGAACTTGACAAACGTACCCAAATGCCGTTTCCAATCGCACTTAAGAAGAGAGGACCAACCGTACAAGTTTACAAATCTTACATACTTGTAAATAGCTAACAGCCAGGTAAAAATGCTTTCATTAAATAATTCTATCCTGAAAAGACAAAGCCAACCAGGAGAACAGAATCCGCGTTCGAAAGCACCCACTGAATATATGAGAATAATAAAGTAGCCAACAAAGTTGGTTTTCTGTGTTCCACTAATTATAACACAATAACTATGAAAAACAGTAGCCGGAGTGAATTATAATACCGGTCGATAGAGAGATTGTACATTATGTGATAGCCAACAGTTACACTAACCGGAACGTAGGATTACTTTTCAAGGACGATACGTTAGCCGAAACTATCACGCGTAGGCTCACAAATACGACATTGAAAACACCAAGCGTATCTCACAAGTTGGATTATTGTTAAGACTCACAAAGCATTCAGCCAGCTGTCCCTTGTATACAAATAGAGATTATATTTTGGAAGGTCACGCAATACTCCTCAGCGGAGACGTCATTTTATGCACACACACACACACACACACACATGGTTGGCAGCATCCGGAACAGCTTAGCCTGTCACAATGACCAATGCACACATACACACAACCCTATCCTTATTCGCACCTGGGCTCGTCACGTGACGAACCCATACATCCTATTGGTAGCCTGTCTACACATCGCATGTTTAACACACAAACACGTGCCAGTTGATGGATGCCTCATTTGGAGCTGGTACAATGTAACTCTTCTGATTTGAATCGCTTGATAAAGGCCTCTCTGACGAGGTCGAAACATTGCGAAACCGACAACTCTTGTGGTTTTAACTCATTGTGGCTTAACCAAGGAATTACTTAATATGGTTCTCCAGATCTACCATTGATCAGGATTAACGGCTGTCGCAATATAATTGTAATTTCAGGTGACGTACACTGTTCTCCAAAATGCGGTTTCAGACATTTACATCATGAGTTGTTCGGGGCCAAGTGGTACATTAAGTCACAATGTAGCATAAAGTTGGTCAGTAAAGCACGATCTGTATTGTCCAACCCAAACGTTCCCACGCCATGCGCGCGCTTACGTTTATGGGCCGGAAATCAAGCCCACAACGCAATGGTGGTTTCCATTTACATGTGTGCGCCTTGGACTGATTTGTGTGTATGACCGACGACTTCTAACTTGGGTTTTTTTGTCTGCAATTTCTCGTCCATTGGTCTGATTTCGTTGAGTGATGGCCCATCCAGTCGTCTGTGTTGTCCGCAATCCACTCGCCATGGGCTTTTGGATGTATCTTACCATCACGCTGAAATATTCCACCGTGTTGGAATAGCTGGACCTACGACTTGTCACATCACAAAAAGAAAGACTGAATTAACCATCAGGCTGAGAAAGCACTTGAACAGCAGGATCGAGCACGGTAACCGGGACTCAAACCCACAGCGGGTAAACACGGTTGGCGTGGTTACAACTGAACTGTCCTGCACAAAAGTAGTTCTGAACATAACACATGTTGCCAATAAAGGACCGTCTTCCGCATCGAACGTAATTCGCTTTCTTCTGCTATATGGAAAGGACACAAAACTATCATCTTTAAAAAAATGAATTAGGCAATAAGTAAAAAGAACAATCATACAGTTCGAAAACGTCCAGCATACCGACAGTTTGGCCACAAAGTGAGACTGTAACAATTCTTTGAAGTAACGAGCTCGTAGACGCTCAATGTGTAGACTGTGTTTCGCGAAATCCTTTTCAAGAATAGTCCGTTTTTGTGTAATAGAACTGTAATGTTTGGTGAGAAAACAACGGTTTTTTGACAGTTGTTGAGATTTTGTATGACAATGGATCATGCGCTTTCGGATTTGGTCACGGCGTTCGCGTTCTGAATAGAATGTTTGAAAGAACAACGATTAACTTACTTTTCCTGTTTTGTTCCACATTATAGGCATGTGCTTCCTCCAAAGAGACAATGAGTGCCTTAAGCTCCTCAACAGGACCATTCTTTGAAAAATGTCACTAGCAAAACTGAAACGCCTACCGACTTAGGGGGAAGGCGGGCAAGTAATGTCTCCGTTAGCAACTTAATCCTAAAGGAATATTCCAAACTAGGAAATATAACTTACTCCAGGTTAACTTGTTTAAGACGACTACAAAGCTCCGAATAACTGAAAAAAGTCGAGAAAGTCGGTGCACTCAACTTACTTGTGACTAGTTGGGTGACGAGAATGAACAAAAGAACCAGAGTTTATACATTTTTCACAAATGAAATTGCTTTGAAAAGAACCGCATACAGGACATGGGAGATTAAGGTTAAATTCCAGGCCCTGATCCTGTGCCTCAATGTTAAAACAAGATGCATCGATTATCTGATATTCTTCTTCCGAAGTATTGGTGTTCGAATCCTTAACATTCATCGACAGACTTCCGATGGCACCTGGAAATAAAGTAAACGAAAAACTAGCTTGAATCCAGTCAAGAATATGAGGTTTCACTTATGGAATTGTCATATTATTTACATGCTCATCAGTGCTCTTCTACTTTTGGCTAATACCGCTGATCATCAGACGAGTAAGGTACAGATTATGATCCCTCTGCTTTGTCATCACAGCCCTGATCGTTCATTATACTCTCTTCCTTTATTGGCGACTTCTGCACTGTGTGAATGCGCGTTGATTATAGCACCACGGTTTCAGGCCGATTATGGTAGTTAGATGCTTCACTCCTTCTCGCAACTTTCCTTCAATTTTATTTACAGTGGACGCGGTGTCTGTGAATAATGCTGTTTCAATCTTGACACTCGTAACGCCTTTCCGCAATACGGCTCTTGCCGACCCTATTTACTAGTCTTTAACAATTCCAGGCGTTGGTTGGTCACATACCGTTTCCTTGACCACACGTCCTGATAACAGACTTACTGCGTGATAGTAACACTGTCCTCGACGGAACATGCACTTGTGCTCTCACAACTGTCCTCTTGTTTCGCTGGTTATAGTAAATCACCAATTATGGGTACTGAGACTCTTGCCCTAAGGCTGAATAACGCTTGAATTTGAAGTAAGTTTGTAGCTGTAATTAGCGTGTTACAATTCTCCAGTGGCATAAGATATGGAACATCTTCAACCTCACTGGATTTGATTCAAATCTTCCTCAATTATCGCGGCATTCCGTTCAACTGACTGTGATGTGAGCTGGTCAGTCGATACACAAATTTCCACCTCTCGGCAAGTAGCTGAAATTCAAAACCTGCAAATTGTGGACAACTGTCTGAGATGACCTTTCCCAATATCTCGTGCCGTACGAACTGGCATTCAAATCGATCGTGATGTAGGACATTAATTTTGAAAAGGTCACCAGAATAACTTACCGTATTCAGATATTTATGAACATTCTGTTAGAATAAGTCCACTACAATCTTGTTATGGTCCGCTAAGAACCTCATGAATTATAGTGGGTTCCTTTTACTATCAAAAACATGGGGTAATTCGGTACGTTGTCGTAGAATGAACTCGTCATGTCCGATGCAACTGTTTCATCCTAAATGAGCACGACAGATGCGCTTCAGTAAGGAGCGGCGAAGTAGCAGTTAGCAAAAAAAAGTTCATGAAGTGACATACGTGCCATAATACACAAGAAGGACATCAATATACTGTAACATTTCGGGTCGGATTACGGCTTATGGCATCGTATCACCGACTTTTAGCATCTGCAGTAGGGTGCGAAAAGGTTGTCCAGCCTCCCCTTTCCCATTCACCCTTGCAGTAAACAAAATCCTAAAGGGTTATCTAACAGACTGATAACATACTAATGTGGAACTGCTTCCACGCATTGGACCTCGAAACATAGAGTATGCAGACGACACTGTTCTATTCTATGAAAGTTCTCATGGAGCCCAGAACATTGTAAACAGACTGGCCTTTGCATCGGTCAAGTGAAAGATTTTGTTACAAGGTTGGGAGGAATTTGTGCCTGTTCTTATTTTTTTGATGGCAAGCCTTTGGAAGTAGTTGGGAAGTTTATGTACCTTGGGAGCCGTATCAGCGCTGGCGGAATGTCTGATGAGATCACAAATGACATAGGAAAGGCTTGGGTGGTGTTCACCAAATTACGCCATCTGCGGTTTCGGCATGATCTCAGTCTTTCTGTGGAAGACCGAGTGTGCAACGCCACTGTGAAGACAGTATTAGCGTACGACTTCGAAACCTAGTGCATTCATGCACAGGATGTCCATTGAGTATCCATTTTCGACCGTCGGTTTCTCCGGATCATTAGTGGCGTGTGGTTAGAACATCGTGTCAGCAACGACGAAGTTCGCGTTGTGTCTTCGGAGCAGACAATTTCTGTCGACCCCTGAGCACGCAGATCTCGTCTCAGATTTCGTTGGCTTGGCCACATTTTACAAATGCCAGTTCATCGTCTGTCATGTTGTGCCTTTTTTGTGAGTGGTGGGTTAGGCTGGAAACGGCAGCCCTGTGGTCAGCTCACGACTTGAGTTCGGGATATGAAGGCACTCATTCTGAAGCTTGCTTCAGTAGGGCGCACCCGTCTTTCTGGATGAGGTCCGACGGACAGTGAATATCTTTGGTTGAAGATGCTGACTGATATGGTGAAGACGAGTAGTCAGTGGCGTTTGCGTTGCGAATTTCCGTGTGGATTGGCGTACTTTTTCTCCCTCTGCATCCTTCTTCTTTAACTTCCAGAAGTGATTGCAGAATAGGAATTTTGTTTCAGTCGAAGATCAAAACATCGTAAACCGCCGTCAACTAGAATGGGAAAATAGCAACAACTCCAGCAGTATCTGTCAACTGTCATTGGATTGGCTATTAAAAATCGGTTCACAAGGTGATGCACGCGTTAGCCGTTTGCCGTAAACTGTTGAATCTCATCTAGAGGACCATCAGTTACCTTGAAGTGTTCCACCACATAAACGTTTGCAGAGTCTTGTCTTCTCCCATCGGCTACCAGCAGGTATGCACGAGATAGTGTCCACAATCAATAGTTGCATTTTTGATTGATGGGGCACGAAGGTATACTTCTGAAAACGAGTCAACATTGGCGACAGGAATCATGGGACAACTTGGAGCTGCTTGTTGACGATCGAAACGAACGGTTTATCATCTGTGGACACAGTCATATCTTTAGAAAAATCTATGGTTGTTGTTTTCATATGTATATACCGCTGTTCGGTATCGCAACGTTCTGCCACGAGAATCCAAAGGGCTTCAGTGTCGTATGAGTATTACGTTTGAGTCACCGTGATTGCTATCCCATCACACTTCCGCAGTAACTCAGAGTCAAGATAAGCCAGAAATTGTGCCGTCGTAACAACCTGTTTGACTTTGTCCAAAGTAATCTTTTGATCCTTTCCTCTGTTCTATGTTATGCCATTATGAATTAGCTGTCAGATGGACACCTTGTCTTCAGATAGTTCGAATGAATCATTCAAATTGTCGGCTATCCTATTTACTCACCTTACTGCTGTCACATGCCTTTGAGGTTTTTCAAGATGACCCGATCTTGATTTGACCCAGTTTGATGCTCTCCGAAGTTGACCTATGGTCAAATAAGACGGCTGCATCTTTACGCATCTAAACATCTGAGCATGAGCTTGACATCCTTTCCGTGCGTATTGTGGTATGAATAAGTGAAACTTCCTTCTATATTGTTGCAAGACGGTATCAGAGATCAACATACCGTCTGCACACATCCTATGGTACTATCCAATGCATCTAAAAATCATCACGGGAAAACCATACTGGAAACTTTAAATCAGAAAAGTAGGAGCAATCAATAAAATAAAATAACAGTAAATGCCACAAAATAGACGATGGTCCAACTTTCGTGAAATGATTGGCTTTAGTTACGTCCGAAAGTATAACGTCTAGTGTCGCTAATGCTCCATTCAGATATGAGAGCAACAATCAAACGTAATGGCCGGATTTCGTACTAACAATCGCAAGCAGACTATCTCACACGGTTGATCCATCAACCTCCATAATTAATCCTTCGGCTCGTAAGTAGTTCTGCCAACAATTTTTACGATCATAACTCTCCTAATCGATGGTGTCACCGACGACAGCTTCACCTAAGGATAACCGTGAAATCTCCCATACTCGTAAACAAAATCGAATCTCTACATCAGCTCTAGTCTCGTATGCAAGGAAAGAACGATTAAGAGTAAAGCATACGAAACAAAGAGATTGCATCGAACCAATGCTCGAATTGGAGGCCAAGTTTTCTGCTACAATAACAGGTAATACCTGGCTTCCATTTTCGTCATGTGTACCAATGGCTTTAAAGGTGGCTCAGCCTTCTGAAACAGTCTTGTGTCCTCTGAACCTGAGCTCCGGGACAATATTTTGCTGGTAAAATATTAAACGTAGAACCTACATCCAACAGAAAAGGTACCAAATTGCATTTAACGATAGATTGCGTTGGGTTAATTTGGTTTAACCTGTTGAACACCAACTATTCGCCATCCACATAAATTGTGTTCACCTTCTGTGAAGAACAGCAGTCAGTAAAATAAACTATCCTCAAACATCTTACCCAGATTCATCCGCGTGCTAGGTAGAATACCTGGTTATTGTATAGTTGTCCCCAAACAATCGGCATAAGTGAGACATTCTGATTAGGTCCCCGGTCAATACGGGATGCGATGTACAAATCAGGTGTAATCCTCAAAGTGATCCATTAGAGATGACATTCGCTAGTGGTTTGGTTTTGACAGATGTTGACACTCAGTACATTTGATTGGGGAGAGTTTGTGACGACCCCTTTGAAACCTCTGTCAGGTTTGGTCCCGGATGGCTGAATCTGTCATGCAAATACAGAAAGTGCATATCCGAACCAATACTTTTCCATTCGGCGATGTAGTTTCTGATTGGCTAGTCAGAAAAGCAGCTTCGTGTGAGAAAAAAGTGCGATGAAACGTCCCGTCAGATTGATTTACGCAGAACCCGTTAAAGGTTTAGCTAACTGTATCCATGCTGAGTAAGTCCTCATCGTCTTCAAAACTCAACGTCTCCAGCAGACGATGCACATCATTTTCACCAGTATGTATGAATATTGCCAACCGGTAGGAGATCGGTGTATTTTCAAGCTGAAACAACGCCGCTTGTGTGTTCTGTACACATGATTCTGTGCACGCCTGTTATAGGAGGCCTGATATGGATTCAGTGTCACTTTCTTCAGTCGTGCAACTAATTGCACGCAGCGAATTCCTGCCCTTTTCCTAACGACTCATCTATTATTCCATTCTTCAAGGTCGTTTAACCTGGACCTTTTCAGGCGTTGCTTAACGACCGCCAAGGTTCCAGACACTTCGGCTGGCGTGCTTTTGAGTGCTTCCGAGTGAGGTGGAGCCCATCTTGAGCTTATTTTCTTTCTTCTCTTGGTTGCTGCCGTTGGTCCCAAACTAGGCTAGAACTAACGACTTATAATTCAAAACTCTGCTGGAAGTATACGGTTTGCTACCAAATCCTACTGCGTTCTTTTAGTTCGATGCTTGCTGAGACTGCGTTTCGGCTGCTCTTCAGGAAAGGCACTTTATATTGTTAGGGTCTAGCGCATACCCACTTGTCCACGACAATGATAGGCAGAATGTTTCTACCCATTTTCAGTTGCCTGAGTAAATCGATCGTGCTGCAATTTGTGTCAGATTTTTCGCTCTTTGGCAACGTCTTCCGAAGTTGGAACCATAATAATCAGTTACAGCTCGGCCAGGAACTAGTTCCGCAAGCCTGCTATGCGGGTATTTATATAGAAGAAAACAGCTGTCACTAATTATTACGGCATTAACATTTTTGAACATGCGCAGGTTAGGCCAGGTCGATCACAGTAAACTAGCTGATGGTCTTGAAAAGTCGAAATCCGTACAACATAATCAATAAGTATTCGGGTAGCCGCTTCACTTTATGGTCGATACACACAACCCGCTCAACGATGGCAACAGGTACGCATACTTCCACGTGGATTTAGGCTATATGACTTACTGTCAATAACCATTAGTGATTTGTTTTATCTATTCATTCAGATGGTTGTCCCTAAAAAAAAACAGTCTGTTTCCTAAATATTTGGTAGTCAAATCCGAATGATGTCTTTGATCCTCCAATCACTCATGAAGTATGCACATTTGTTCACACTATCTAACTCCGACGATGCGTCAGTCAATCACATAGCCTCACATCTTATAGTAATTGTCACTGCTAGTGTGGCCAGCTCAGTAAAAATATTGCATACATGGCTTTTCATTTTGAGATATGCTAATGGATACCGTGATTCTGGAATATTAACGAGCCTATAGCGTTACAGACCGACTGTGGTACTAGCAAGTGATTGTCAGATAAACACAGCCTCATCTCAGCTACAACCAAGGAGTACAAACATAACCCAGAGGAAATCTGAGGGGGTTATTGGTAGTTCTTAGTGTACAGCGCATAACAGATATCTGATACTTCATTTCAAAACGCTACCTTTTGAATCAATTAACAACCTACTAGTTCTCCATCTTATCATCATCAAAGACAGCAACATATAACTCAGAACTGTTGTGTATTGACCATGTCTGGTTGATTAAAAAAAATTTACTCCGTTTTCTAAACGAAGTTATGAAGGAACCTTCTGCGAACCGGGCGTTTTGACGTCAATCTAAGTTTTGTGATGCATGAAAACAATGAAGACATCAGCATGATACCTTTCTCAATCTCCTCGAATTAATTGGGGGCACTTAACCACGATGAATAAAAGAAGAATGCAAAACCCCAGAAGATGCAGTATCCACTCTGCACGCTCTTTACATACAATCAAAGAATGACATGTTCACTAGACATAAATTGGCAAGCAGGAAAAGAAACAAACTCCCAGTCAGTTTATTCGCAGGCTGGGATGTCTAACTGAAGGCTACAATTTAAAAAAATTCTACCGTGAAACAGTTTTGAAATACTGGGTGTGAAGGTTTCAGTAGTGGTACACAAGCAAACTAAATTCTTCAAAAGCCGTTGGGACAAATAATTCAGTTTTCAAACGACACATGACCAAGCCAAACGTTTAGAAATGATGCGCAAACAGTCACAGTCGTGTAAAACCCCACCTTATCTTCGTGTGGTGCTCCAACGAACATCCGTAAGTAACATTCCGTAAGGAACCGTGGCTATCAGCAGGATCATCATCATAACAGCCATGAGCCTGACCAAAAGGTACTGTGACTCGGGCCGCCGCTCACCTCAACAGGGACGTGCAATATCCTAGAAGGTTGAAAATTATTAAAAGAAGACTAAGCAGAAGAACTAGAAATGGTATGGATACAGGTACGCTATTGACTGCGACACATCGCTATCTCAGATATCGTCTCTAACCAACGGTTTGAGTGATCACGTGGACCCCATCCAGGCAGGCGACACCTACCCACTTTGCTCAGTGGAGCAGTCAAGGTCTTCATATTTCGTGACCACGTTGTTGCTTGACCACCACGCGGTTTTACCCAATTGTTGGTGCCCTCAGCATATAATACTCGGTAAGGTGAACGATCAGATGATATACGGAGTAAATGACCCAGTCATCGCAAGCTGTGTACCATGATTAGTCGACCACTTGATCGCGCATCCCGAACATTCCGGAATACGCGCCGACGAATGGACACATTGCTCACGCGATCAGTCCACTTAATATGGGCCAATTGGCGGAGACAACGATTGTCAAACACAGCAAGCTTGTTGATATCTTCTTTATGAACATGCCAACAGATCAACGTTGGGTCCAATTAATTCAGTGTTTCTTTGGTAGATACAGCAGACCCCGTGTTCTAGATGCCTGATTCGCGAAACAATGAGACTTTAGGAAAGAAACGTCATTCCCAGAAGGTCTACACGTTTACTCCAAACTCAAAATATGTTGGTTCAATTTGGAGTTCTGTAATTTTGTCGCTCTCTACGGCCACTACATCACCAGTACAGTAACCAGGCTGTTGACCAGTGGCGGTGGCCTGAGGGCCATCGTAGATACTGACAGCTCCGAAAGTTACACATCCCCATTTATGCATGACAACCAACAGACAAGCCGAATACCAGAATCACAATGGCGATCACTAGTCCAAGTTAGACAGAGGGCCACTGCAATCTTTGTATAATACACAACGATTCAAATTCCGGGAATTGAAATTTGCCACTCTGCTTAATCTATGTGCTGCTTGGCCAAAAATTCTTGAAGCTTTATAAGAAAGTGGAAATCTCTCTCAGAGGTACAAAACTGCCATTTTTTATTTCTGGAACAGGTGCCCTCGAGTTAATACTCCATCGTTCCTCAGAGATCTCTCACGTGATTGCAAGCCGACAGCAACAAAATTCCGGTAATACTCTGCCGCAGCCGAACGTCTCATGACCACTAAAATGATTTGTCTCTTAGGTGGGAACGTCATTGGACCTTCGAAATCTTTTTGATACGCATAAGTTTTGATCACGTTTAAGGTACGATACAAGACATATCGTCAAGTATACCTACACAAAAAGCTGGATCTTACAGCTTAATGTCCATCGTTGGCCGAAGAGGACATCAAAGACAACTCACCAAGAGATATACAGTAAACTGGATCTGAAGAGTGCTAACTGCTAAGTGCGTATGAAGGATGAAGAAAAACAGCACACGAGAGATGAGGCTTGTGATAAATTCTATCAGTTTCATTGAATTCCCCACCGAGTAACAAATGGCGTTGCATGTTTTCAAACAGTGATCAACGAAAACTCCTGTATCTATAGACGTCACACTTGGCGGAAGAAATTCTGCCCAGGAGGTTCAGAATAGCCTTTGATGAAACGAAAAGTGTTGGTACGGCAAATGAGATCGAATTGCGCATATACGAGGTAGTGAAGAAGGGCATCAAATCAGATCCTGATCATCTCAAACTCTCAGGCGAGATGCTTCCTTCGAATGACTTCCAATCTCTTCACAATCGTGAGCATGTTCGTTTACTTTTCTTAAAGAACAGCACGCCGTTCAGAGAAACTTCATCCCACAGTCGGCAACAAAGCCCTCCCCTTTGAGGTTCCAAGTCAACTGAGTTTTCGAAGGTGTGATTACAGTTGGTTCTGTTGTACGTTTAGTTATTGAAACAGATGCTCAAAGTGTAGTGACGGCGGCGACGATGAACCAAAACGGATGGTTAGCTACCTTTCTCATAAAATCTGGCTCTAAATGACAGGCACCAGTCGACTGCTGATAAAGAAGCATAGTTAGCAACATCCGATTTCAGACTAGCTTTTCACAGTAGTCAGAGTCAAAGGACTTCTGTGCGTACATGTGACCATGAATGGATGGCGCAGCACTACTTGCTATTTAACCCACACAACCTGTGTCCAGTGTGAAGCCAAAGGACCAAGACAGGTAGGCGTGTGAGTGCAGACGTTTGCAGTTCATCCGGTCAATGCCGGTTGACCAGGTGATCGGCTGAGGTGAAAGTTAAATCCTTATCTAAGACATAAAAATAGAGACTGAAATAGTAGGCACTAGGTTGGGAACGAAGATACTGTGAGTATGAGGCAGGAAAAGTTTCGGTACGATTATACGTTAGTGCACTTCATAAAGGAGCAGGAAAACAAACAAACATTTGCATTTGCAGCGGAAAACCAGACAAGACTCTCGATATACAGTGCAGCAGCAGTCAAAGAAAACAAAAAGTAATTGAACGTCATGATTCAAGTTTATGAAAGAGAGAGCGAGAGAATTATCGAAAGAAGAAGGTCTTTGGTTGATACGAGTGAAAACAAGAATATATACCTTTGTTTTTAATAGTATATATATATATATATATATGAAAACAATGTAGCCTACTTACGTCTAATGCAATCGCTGTCTCTTCACTGGCAGTGTACTGGCAGTACGCTGATGGCCTACCAGTCTAAGACAGCTAGCACATTCGCCGCCCGCACTCCTCACAGCGTCAGATGGTCACGTCAGAAGTCTATAACACTTATGGTTCTCTTCCAAATCCGCACGCTTGAATCTACGACCACGCAGCTGTTGCTCGATGAACTTACGGATGCCCATCGGGATTACGTTCATCCAAGCGGTCTGGTTCAAGATTTGCTCCTCCAACATCAATAGTATAAAGCAAAAGCTTGACCTGGATAACATTCTGACATCGCAGCTCCTGGTCACCAACATTTCGTCTTCTAGCATTCAACTGCCTGTACAACGGTCGCTTCGAGACCCGCTTGTCGGTCATCCGATAGATGTGTCCAAGCAAACGAAGTTGATTCAGCAACGGCATGGTTTCAATCCCATACGTGCCTGCAGGGCGACGTGGCTTAATGTTCGAAACTATGCCTGACTGTAGAATATTCAGGACGCGTCTTAGACATCGCAGACGGAAGCGACCCAGACCCCGCACATTTCGCTGATACGGGCTCCGGGCCAAATTGTTGCAGAACAAAGTGGATAACACCAGTATACAACAGACAATCTGCTCCATTTTCATTCTCAGGCTGTATTTCTTCAATATGCGTCATTGGAGACATCCGAAAGCAGCGCTAACCTTCCTCAAATAGGTTCGCAATTCGCAATCCGCAGACAGGTTTCTGACAAGTTGCTAACCAAGAAGCAGAAATCAGTACAGATATTCACGTCATCATCAATCATCATTCTCATTATTTTCAGCCGTACCCCTAGGTACTAGGGTTCGGGCTACGTTTAGTATTGACAATCGTCCACAGAGAAATAAGTACAGATGAAACAAGAAAAACAATGAAGCATCATGAAAAAGAGGTAAAAAACTTTGCGCACACATGCTCATCATTGACTGCGACACAGTATCATATCAGATATTGTCTCTAGCCAACGATGTGGACAGTTACGAACTCCCCAACCAGGTAGATGGCAACTACTAGTCTTGTCCAGCGGGATGGACACAGTTTTCATAGCCCGTGATCACGTCATCGCCTAACCGCCTTGAGGCCCATTTCAAACATCGGCAGCCACACGGAACAATGCACTGTATCGCAGGCGTTTTGTCGGCATACGAAGTATTTGACCCAACTAACAAAGACCACATTTTCACCACATCGGTTATCAGATTTGAACTTCCAAGTTTTTCACGTACGCTCCGACGGTGACTCGCTGCCAACACTGTCAGCCATTTGACGCCGGTTAATTGACAAAGACAACGATGATTAGATATCCAGTCAGTTCAGTTCAGTTCACACGACATGCGGTAAGTGTCAACGATGTCGAGTGCTCTTGCACCTGTATGCTGCAAAAATAGAAGACAGAACTTTAATTAATTCTTGTCAGGAATAATCAATACGGAATGATGTATGACTAGAAACGCCGTTGACTAATATGACAATCTCATTCATTGGTAGCCAGGATCAATGTCAGTGCTGGTGCACCGCATCCCTTTATCGGACTCACAGGTGCAGAACCAGGAGGGTAGGACCCATCAAATATACTAATCCAAGAGAACGCTCGGGCAAAAAGGAAGCAAACACTAAAAGAAGCAAAGGCATCCACTCACCAACAAATTACTCATGTCAAGAAACATAAGAGCAAGCACAATAAAAATGTTGTAACTTGGTATGCTGCCTACGAGCGCGTAAAACAGACAACGGTTAGTGGAACGGTAGATAACGGGACGACGTTTAACGGTTCTGAACGACGGACTACGAAATATGCAAGATTAATACGAATCTTCCCGGCCAACCAAACCACTTGAAGCTAACGAACGAACACAGAGAA
>LUCH01018420.1:0-14387 GCA_013368495.1 Paragonimus heterotremus
TTCAAGGCGAATCCCGTGAAACGGATAATTGCCCATCCCGACGAACTACGTACGTCCAACGACAAAGGAGACATCACTTGTCTCTCAAATGAAATGGGCTTCAACAGCAATCGGGTGAATAACTTCAGTGGATTCCCTCTTCTCCTTGTTAGTAGCGACGACGCACTTGTTTAAGATGCTTATCGTAGTAACGTAGCAAAATGGTGTCCAACGAAACAATATTGTCCAACTTACTGGGTACCATGCTACGCGCGCGCTTGCGCTTGTGACTCAGGATTCCGGCTCACAACACCCCCGGTTTCCGCTTAAACGTCGTGTGCACCCCGGCCCGATTTACGTGTGTGGTCAACGCCTTCTTTTGGGGGGGGGATTGCGCCTGCCACTACTCGTCCGTTGGTCCGATCACGTTGAATAAGGGCTCGTTCGGTTGCCCGCGTTGTCCGACATCCATCCACCGTGGGCTTCGACCACAATTCACGACGGTGTGGAGATACTCCTCCGAACGTGTTGAAATAATCGCGCTCTCGGTTCGATCGTTCATCGCATTTTGCCTACCATGTCTAGCCCGTAGATCCGACCCGGTTGAGCGATGGCTCTTCCGGTCTCCCAAGCTGTCCCCGTTCGCATTCTGCGGGCTTTAGGACGAGCTTCCTCGTGTTGAGGTATTCCACCGAGCGTTGGAATGCTCGCACCTCCAGTTCGGTAATCCGCTACAACATTGCCTGATGAAGTTGCTACCAGCCCACATCCAACACCTTCGAGATGCCTTATGTTACCACTGTTGTGGCTGCCGCTAAAATTGAAGGCCCCGGGATAGATTCAACGAGCTTTCTACTTGTAGAGGAATTTTCCTTAATACTTTCCATGAAATACGGAGCTGCTTCAAGGGAACTTTTGGTAAAATGTTTTAGTGAATATCGCAACAATGACTGCCTTAGATAATGTTGCAGAACGGGAGAATTTACTGGTACCTCATCCCTAATACTAGCCGTCCGTAACTCACAGTTGCCTCTGGAGCGCTCCTGACCAGTTAGTTCAACGGTAAACATGGGTACGCAAACCGACCCATCGGCCCTTTTAAAGCTCTACCGCTTACTTTTTACGCCAAAAAAGACGGATGGCCAAAATGATCAGCTTGGCGCCTTCAAAATTATCAAGATGCGGTATGGGTAAAAAGTCAACATGACCCGTGTATGTGCACAGACAGGCTTTTAAAGATGAAAACCCTTATACCCTTTTTACTAACGGTTATGCTTGCCAAGCCTAACGCACAGAGATGTTCATTGCATCCTGGTGAGTAATTTAAAGGGTATGTTCAAAGATAACTCGGCAAACGACTGGCAGTATTAGTGTGCTACCTGGATGAAAGCTTTTCATAACAGGTGTGAAATCCTGAAAAACCGCATTTCGTAGTTGGACCTCGTTCTTTTTGCACAACCAAAATGGTGGAATTCAACACTTTTTCTTAGCGGAAATCATGTTTTCCCGATTCAACAATAACGCTTGAATGAAGGGACGGTCAAAACGTCCGATTTCGCCACAGTTTTTGTTTGTCCTATATACTTTCGCAGCTGTACCTCGTTACCAAAAGAGTACGTCGAGAGAAAAAACCTCCACTTTGAAACCTAATTTTTGTAGAGTTGGTCATCAATTTATTGCAGCGGGCCACTGGCCCTAAGATTTCCGGGTCAGAGGTAAACCTTTAGTGTAAGCCGAGTCATAGCGCAATAAAAAGTCACTGCTCTAATCCAGGAGTGAAACCTGTCATGCTCTGCCAGACTGAAAAGTTCAAACTACATCGAACTGCATGTGCAGCTCGCTTCAGCGCAGCGCAAATGTATGTGGAAGGCACGTAGATGCTGAAGGTGAACAGGAGCTTAGGAGAAGCTACCCGTAGAAGTGCAGTTGCGAGGACAAAGGTTCGCAAGCGAGATAGTGAAGTCCCATGAGCATCCGTTCATACACCATAAATGATGAAACAAACTCGGCAATTGTGTAGTTCACCGATGTGGTGTTTCAAAGCCGAAGCTGGCTGGAAACAGCCATTTGGGCGCAGAAAGAGATTTTTCAAATGTTCCGTGAAATGATGAAATGCGCATTCCGGGACAAACAGATTTTTCCTGGTAGAACAATTGTGTTGCAATTGGAAAAATTGACTATACGTGAAAATGGCTCATATTCACACTTTGGGCGAAGAAATGCTTCGTCCTTTTTTCCAATAAAATCATCATTTTGGCCTTCTGAGTCGATTTCGCGTTTTGAAAATGCTTTTAGCGAAATTTTCAAGGTGAAATTCATATTTCCGTCTTGCAGAAACACTCAGTGTTGCGTGGTTTGGGAAATATAAAAGAATTTGTATTTTCTGACCATATTGCGTTTACATGTCATTTTACACAAAATAGTAAAGTAAATTCCAGTGGAAGCTGTGTCACCACGTTTGTGGGTTAGTCATATATCTGAGTTATGTGTTCAGTCTATTTCCCTGCCAGTACTTTAGGTGGAAAACGGCCGACGAACTGTCATTCCTTAAAGCGATTGCAGCTGGCGTTATTACGTGGTTGTTTCTATCTACGGTCCATATGAGGCAGTGTAAATTTGGGTAATAAATCCTAATCCTTTATTACCAGTCTACGTACTGTCTAGTTTATTGCTTTTTGACAACGTTTAAGTGTAACCTGTCACTCGTGCGCTTTTCGGTTCTCAACTACCTGACGGTCAACAACCCACTCTGATACCCGTTAGTTCTCCAGCAATAACACTACTTCAGCCACAATAATTCATTCTTTGTATCATGGATACACATGATTCTGACAACCGTTGGACTGTTTTCGTCAGCTGCAGGCTACGCTGATGGTAATCAGTGTGTTTTTCAATTTTTCTTTTGCCGATATTCCTCATTTAAGATACCGAAATACCATCCCAGGAGTTCCATGCTCTTTAGATCACGGGTCGTCAGTGTGCTCTGATGTTAATGATGGTTCAGCGCCGGACGACCGCACTACCACTCGAAAGTATGCCACTCACTCCGTTTGCACTCCATGTTCAAAACACCGATTACCAGCCTCCATGCTAAAAGGGTGTGCGATGAAGGAACCTCCACGTTAACTGCAGTGGACAGATGGAACTCCTCCTACCGTTGAATTAGATGAGTCACTGTTCATGAAGAGAAAGTGTCCTCGTAGGTGTCACCTTCCAAACGCTTAGACACTCGGCGGCATAGATAGGAAAATTCAGAGTGTTCATAGTGGTTTGCTCTCGGAACAAGCTAGACACAATCAGCTTATTGTCCATCATCTGAAGATGTGTTCGAGTAAGCCGGTTACATTATTTACATCTTTTACGTGCAGCTTCACACCATAATAGTAACTGACGGATGCAGCTTTGGATGAAACAGCTCACTAAGAACGCTGGACGATGAACCACTCAGTGAACTTTATTGATTCTGGAAACACGTTTATTCACACTCAAAAAATCGGAACTCCGGGGTGTTCGCTAGGGAGCACCTTCGAGCCATGTACAGATCACATGAACTTCAATTTCTGCCACGTTTTCAGGAGGTCATTTGGCGGAATCGCAGTACAGCAAGCGTGGTTGTTAACCCTATATTCCTGATAAATACGCGGCGCGTAATCAATAGACCATGAATATCTCCGTTATCTTTTAGTTAAAAAATACCTTCCAGCTAACAAAGTTGTTGAAAATTTGTGACATATTGCAGATCCCGAAATCTTACAACTCTGTTCCCTGAAGATATCTTTGTTTCACTCTTCCGAAGACGTGAGCAAGAAAAGCTCGATAGTTTAATGACATAGGGATTTTCGGAAATATAACGCAGAGTTGCATTCTACGTTATTCCAGAAAATTAAAGGTAAAATATAATGGAAATCGATTTCATAGACGTGGAAACACATTTTTATTCAAATTAGGACGTAATTAAGCAGGAAAGCGTGAACATAATTTCGACAATCGAACGCTTGGTGAAACATGAGTACTAAGCGTTTTATAAAACTACAAACGTGAGGAACGCCTATAACCTGCCTCAATGTAGGACAGTTCGCCATGCTTTATCACGCGTTGGTACCACTGTTGTTAACTTTCCCACGAAATCAGGACGTGCACTGGAATGTAGACGAGGTGACCTGCTGAAAGAATGACAATAAAGCACACCCCCAGCTGGAAAGATTACGACACTTATAGCGACATTGGTATGGTTCGCCGGTATGGTGCTTCAAAGCTGAACCGAGTTAGAAACGGCCATTTAGGCGCGAAAAACGATTGTTCAATTTTTTCATGAAATATTAAAATGCATATTACGTGACAAATATATGGACATCATCGAGTATAACAGTTGCGTTGCAATGAGAAAAATCAGCTATGCTTAAAATTTGTCCATACTTGTATTGTTGTGAAAAATGTGTAGCCATTTGTTTCCATAAAAGTATCATGTTGGATTTCTTAATCAATTTTGCCTTCTGAAAATGCTTCCATCGGAATTTTCGTGGTGAAATATGTAGAGTTTTCTTTAGTTTTGTTTGCAAACGATGTTTCATTTCGGTACAGCAACCTTCTGTGTCATCTTTACATGTTGTTCAAATTGATAAAAGTGACCTTGTAATACAACACAAATTTTTGTGCACGTCGGTCTGCTCTTCTCCCCGTTGCGCAGTCGTTTGACGATACTACACGGATCTATCATCCAATTTTTTTTAGCTCCGTTGTACAACGAACATCGTCGCATCCTAGATTGCGCATCAGCAGCCCACGGTAACTCTGTGATATCACCCACTTCCGGATACTGGTTATTTGGAATATTGTGGTGGTCATCTCGAACACTTGTGAACACTTCTCTGTGAGTCAAACCCTTTTGATTACCGTAACTTGTCGGAAGTTTGTAACTATTTTGTCTCATTCGTTTAGTTCATTATCATCGATAGCCTAGTGAGTTGCACTCGCATTTACCTAGTCTATTCAGTAACTCATGTTGAACACAACAAATACACATTCCTTTGTCGCGGAAACTCTCAATGTTGCATGGTTTTACAGATATAATTGAATTTGTAATTCGCGACCACGTTAAGTTCGCATTGCATTGTACACGAAATGTCACGGTAATTCCTAAGGAAAGGTATGCCGCCACGGTCGTTGGTTGATCGTTCACCTGAATTATACGTTCAACTTGGTTCCCTTATAGCATTTCCGGTGGAACCGGGTCTACATTACCACCTGGCTGTTTCTACCCATGGTACGGTGTGATCATGATAACACGTCCCACTCCATCACTAACAACGTGCGTATTGTTTTTTATCACTTGTTGACTCTTGTTGAATATTGCTTGTCATGTGTACGCGAGTCAATGCTCATTTATCTGATAGATAATGACCAGCTTTGATGCTCATTATTTATCCGACGAAGACATTGATTCCCACTTCTACCACTTCAGCTACAACCCTTCTATCTTCGTATCATGAACGATTATGATTCCGATGACTGTTGGCCTATGTTTTTGCTGGCTGCAGATTTCACTTATGGCTGCTAGTATGTTATCTCACTTTTGACCAAAACTTAAGCACACCATTCCAACTTACCCCCAAACGGTCTGAATAAAGGTATACTCCGAGTTCTCCCATCTTGTGCTTATCAAGGTTGATCATAGATTAAGTGAACTGGATGGAGCAGTTAATAGTGTGAACGCATACTACATACTTAGGCGTTGATCATAGCTTAAGTGAACTGGACGGAGCAGCTGCTTATGTGAACACAAATCATTTAAGATACTACGCAATCTGCGGCCGGCCTTCGTTGATCAGCTCCCGGACAGCCTCCTTGTTTTCACACCTCTTGACCTGAATCGAGTTTTGTGAAGTGCAGAACAGTTAAAAGAAATTATCCTCCGACGAAATCCATAGCATCACATTCAGGTGTTCAGCCCACTGCCGTTACTACAGCAACCCAATCATCGCGCACACCAGTCCGTATGCACACTTCACGAACCAGGTGTGCCATCCCAAGGGCTCCACGGTTTTCACACCAAGGTTCATCAGTGTGGCCCGATGTTGGTGACACTTCAGCGCCGGGTGAGTGCGCCAAATCAGGAAGGTATATTGTTTAGCGTGTTTGTAATACATGTTTAGAATACGGAGTTACAGCCTTTGGGCTAAGGGTGCGTGCTATGATGGGGCTGTCGTAGTATCTGCAGTAAGATCAACTTCTGAATGTGATGCCGCGGAGTCCGTGGGAAGATAATTTCTTCTAACTGTTCTGCATTTTTCAAAATTCTATTTAAGTCCTGAGATGTGCAAACAACTGTCGGCGGAGATGTGAACAATGTAAGCGATGTTGTTCTATTGGGAAACATTCCGTATTTGGGAATACCCGCTTTACGCCAGAGAAAGCATTCACTTTTTTGATAAGCTGAACGTTCAAGGACAGCATGACATTTACAGCATTCATGGTGGTCTGACCTGGGAACAGACGAAATACAGTCAACTTATTATTCCTCGCCCGAAGACATGTTTGAGTAGGCCGATTACATTATTCAATTCCTTCGCTTTCAGCTGACCACCATAACAACTACAGGCGAATGGAGGACCTACAGGGCTTTAGATGAAACAGCTCATTACAAGCACTGGACGGTCGATCATTCAAACAGTTTCGTGGGTCCTGAGAACGTGATCCACTGGAAAAATATGGAAAACCTTTGGTCCTTGGCTAAGGGGCACTTTCATGTCATATCTGGATCAAACGAACGGCAGTTCCAGTCACCTTCAGGAGATTATTCGACGAAAACGAAATCCCGGAAACGTGATTGTCAGGCTGCTGTTCACCTTGCCTCGTGGGAAAATGCTGTGATTTATATAATACACGTCGGCATCATTGCAAGCGTTTGTTATTCCGTTTCATATGCCTCGCGCTTATACTGGTAGCTGCTACATCCGGCTGACTTGAGCCGTGATCAAAGCCCAATTATGCCGCATTTATTCACCCCAACAGCTGCTCCGTCCAGTTCGCTTAAGCTGTGATCAGCATATTCTTCCTACATTACGAGTTATGACAAACCGTACTCCATGTTTAGACTCCCATAAATGCTCCGTCCACTTGTCCTGCCTTACGAGTTATGCCAAACACTTCGGTGGGCAAGTGAAGTCACTGGGAACGACAACGTGGGGATAGAATCCGGAATTATGTACTTGAAAATTGTGGATAAATGTATACACCACCCCCGCCTTTTTCAGCACAGAATGTTGCTTTCGGTCTTCATGTGTTATGGGTGTCCTCCCGGATGACTGAAACCGTGTATCAGATGAAGTCTTCATCTTCAAGTCACTCACCACATCTGATATCTGCAGGAAATGTGTGTACACACATGAAAAAATCTTACTTTCTTCAACTACACAAACAGGATAATCGTTCGAGGTGATGTTGATTTGTGCTTTCTTCGGCCGGTGTGCAAGCAATATCTTGTCAACGGACAGGCCTAGGTCGACATTCGTTCTGGGTGGTGTGAGCGACTTGCTCCTCATAACCACTGGGGAAGTGCAAACGGCCGAAGTAGGGGAGACGGACAAAAACAAGGATCCGAAACGTGTACCTACTAGACGACCGAGGTTGAAGCTGTTTGCTACAGAATGGACACTCGTTTGTGTCTGCCATTTGGATATATTTAGGGTGAAAAATCAGCTTATCGGCATCACAACAATGGCTGTCCATCCGTACAGGGTCACCACAGCGTCCACACGACAACCCTGATTTAGGCCTCTTCGCCTACCTCGGTTGCACGCCGCTTGCGGCTGAGCCCATGGGGAAATCGTATAAAGGTAAGCCAGTCTTTACACGTTCCACTACCTTACTGGCAACTGCAATGATGTTGTTAAAGCAAGTCACCGCCGTGCGGTTGTTGCAGTCGTGCAGTTTTTCAAGTAAATGATGAAGGACTCTATAGTGAAGGTTGAAACTGGCTGCAGCGGGCGACCGAAGCTGTGGACATGTCAACCGTCGAATTGGCAAGTTGTACTCTGCCAACCACCGCTCATGAATGGAGACATGACATTTATAGAGCGGAAATGAAAACTGCAAAAGACCTTACAGTTGGGGTAGAAATGTTTCCGAAACACCGACAGAACGTGAATGCATGAAATCCACATTGTACGGTAAAAAGTACATTCACGTGTGCTTTGCACGCCACCCACGACGAAAGCGTCGCCATCTTGTTGCACACGAAGTTGCCATGTTCAGGGTGATTACTAGAGAACCGCTTACTTTGCACCCGGATACAGTTTCGAAGGGGAGTCGTTGAGTCCTTCCGTTCAGATAGTCCTGGACAAGATGACTTATGAACGTGGTCATTCTGTGGAGAATGTTCTTCACGTACCAGTCAACATCCACTACCTCACGACGGTTGCACTTATGGGTCGTTTGTATTTCATACTCCTGCAGCAGCCAACCACCGTGGATCCATATTTTCTGAATGGCGACGGCCAGGATCTCTTGGGAGCGTCCTCTTCTTTAACCATTCGTTTGCGTTCTCCAGCATAGTATTCGTTTGATTTCCAAAGTGGACAACATCGCTCTTCGCACGGATGGTCCACTTCGACTTGATGTACAGCCAATTACACAAAAAATAATTCAGAAACTTCCCATCCATTCGGCCAACGATATACAAGTCACGTCTGAGCCTACGGTAAACAGTGTAAGGGTGCAACTTATTCTTTCTAGTTTTCTACCGTAACCACTCTGTGGAAGAGATAACGACTGCGAGGAGTTTGTCAATTGACAAATATGGCGGACGAATTTTACCCACTAATATGCTTGCCCATGGCATCACGTACATGAAAGTAACACAGAAGGATGTTGCAGCCGAACACCACATGGCATGCCCTCATCTGCGCAGTCATTTATCTACATGAATGCTAGTCGTAGACAGTGAGTTTCTGGGCTGTCGTGCTGGGAAAAATTATTTTTCCTGAGAAATCGTTTTATTAGCTTGTTACCTCGTGCACAAACTGAAATCGTCAAAATTTGCGTCATGGATTCATATCTCCTTTTTTTAACTGACCATTAATTGAAAACGACTTTATCGTAATTGTTTTTCGAAAATCGTTGTAGCTGCTGTTGTTGTGGTCGATTGCGTGTGGCAATGTTGACACAAGAATGCCGGGGTCGTCTTCAATTCATTTTTTCATTTTTGTCATTTGTTCATTATTTCGTTTTAGGCTGTTTATCTTTTGTTTGTAGAAAATGAATTATATTGCGACTTTCAAGGGGATGTCTCAAAATCGCAAACTTTGCGTCCGTGGGACGAGCCGTAGGTAGAAAACTACTTTGAAGTAAGTTAAGGCACGGTGACATGGGTTCCTGAAAACCGTGCAGATTTACTATCGTTGTATGAAGTATAAGAGACGTTGGGTTGCGTGTAGGGGCGCGTGACGCGTCCAGTAGGTTAACTGTTGTCAGGTTTACAAATCAGGTCTCGCGACACGTATTTCGGATTACGATTCAATGTGGTCCGACGTGATGCTTGTCTGGTTATGACTTCTTTCAAGTTGGAGAACGGCCGCCCCATCAGTCGTCTGACACATGAGTCCCATCCTACGAATCGTTCACTCACCATCAATGAATTGAACGAATGCAAGAATCTGTTCCGGTATGATACACCAACCGCTGGCATTAAGCAGTACGTAACGGATGTTCACAAAAAGTTCATAACCGCTTACGTTGGATACATCCGCCGCAAGTTAAGGCCTGCGATGTCAAGTGAGTTTGCTATGCAAGGTTAGTCACGGAACATTAGAGCCTTGATGTGGTGCTGTCGATAATTAAAGCGACGGGTGTGGTGCGCACTATGAAGAATGTAGGCAACGGATACGCATGTCGGTTTCGCCCAGCGAATGCAGACTGAAATATTTCGACGTTTTCCGCATGTTGTGAATATGGATGCCACACGCGGAGCAAACAGGCACAAGTATATCATTGTACATTTCCCCCACTTTTGAAGCTGGAAGTTGTATCATTTCCTCATAACAGACGGTATGGGACACGGCCGTCCCGTGCTGTACGGGTACGTTCGCAGCGAGGAGTACGCGAGTAGATTGTAGTGGAAACTTTGTCATAGATAGGAAGTACTGATAAGTGGCAGGCGATTTTGGTTTTCACACAGAGTTAACATCACCCACAATCGATCGCAGCTGTCGCATTCCCATAAACTTTCCAGCCGGTCCCTTTCGATCAGTAGAAGCACTAGACTCGGGTTTCGTTGTCATTAGAACTCGTCAGTATTGCATATAATCGCCAGGACATGCACTACTGACGAGCCCTGATGACAGCGAAACCCGAGTCTAGTGCTTCTGCTGGTCGAAAGGGACCGGCTGGAAAGTCTATTGGAATGCGACAGCTGCGGTCCATTGTGGGTGATGTTAAATCTGTGTGGAAACCAAAATCCCCTACTAATCAGTAAACAAATGCTATTCAACAGGTCAGCGATTTCTGTGATTCCAACTTGGAGAGAAGTTCTAGTCGAGGGGTCATCAATTGGAGTTAACAGACAGTAACTGTGTCTCCTCTCGAGGCGATCGGGCAACCTGATCATTAATCACAAGCGAAAGTGGTTGAGTGTTCACATATGATAATTTGGTCGTGCCTGGTGTGAGGTCAATGACGCAGTGATAAACACGGTTGCCTCATGAACGGCGTGGCCGTGGTCCTAGTCCCGGCCTTGGCATTCGTGATTTATTAACGCCATCAACGGGAACCACCGTAGTTTAGCAACCGACAAACGGAGCTTGATTACCTGCATCTACGGAGCTCAATCATGATGGCTCCCTTCATTCTAGTGACGTGGTTATTGCGTCTATTGCTAACAAGATCGCCCGAGTGACGCGCAACAGCATACGAACTCGTATAGCAAAATCGCCCCATTTGAACAGCCCGAGCTTCGAGATTCAGACCACTCAGTAACGTCAACTCAACCAGCGCCAGAAGCGGCGGAAACGGTGGTAGCAAAGATGTGGCTCAGCCTGTCACCAACGCAGACTCACAGCCTCAACAAACCCCAAACAACGCTACCCTTATTGATCCTAAAGAATCGTCTCCAACATCGCTGGTACAACGGAAACATGACTGCAATTCATGGTCCCACTAATATGCCATAACACAGCTGGAGGAATGCTGCATGTCAACAAGATTCTTACTGCTCTGCTGGCCTAGACTGATGGCTCTCGCGTTGTCTCCATTCCTTTTAAAGTTAACTTCCAAGAGCACCCAAGACACTTGAACAACACTTCCATGAGCGCACCCATACCGCAACTTTGCTATCAAGCGCATGTGCCTAAGACTAAACATCTTATGCCCGAAAAGAATTAGCAGAGGGAATTCGGCGACCCATTTGGATAACTCTAACGGGTGCACGCCGATACAAGGAGTGTTGGTCGTTAATTCTGGCAGCGGCTGCAAACGGAGACACCTGCAGTGAGTTCAGTAAATACACAGGTTTTTTAAAGGAAGTAAACTGTATTATAGGGAGAAGAATGTCCAGACCTAAGTGATTTCGGGCAACGACGTTTGCGGCTCCGGAGACGTGGCGGACATCCGTAGAAGACTGAACTGTGTAGTCTAGCTGTCGAGTTCCTCCAGGTGAATATCTATCGGAGTAATTTCACAAGGTGCTCATGAGAGGCTTGTGGTCCGTGAAAATACCGAAATCACGGTCCTCGAGTGCGTAGCAAAAGTGCCGCACAGTCTTGTACACAGCCAAAAGTTCACGGCCGAAAGTGCTTTGTCGCATTTCGGCATCGCTGAGACGATGAGAAAAGAATATAATCGGTTTTCATGTCTCGGGAATTGCTGGCTGCAGCACTGCACCTATAGCTGTGTTCGATGCATTCACGGCGATGCTGATTAGTGCATCCGGTTGCTGGTAATGCAACAAGACTACCGAGGCGGGTGCCTTTTTTACGGTGGCGAAAGCCGTAGTGGCTTCGGAGGTAAGGTGTAATTTACGTTTGTTGCCCCGGAGTGGATCAGTCAGAGACTGCATAAGCTTGGCGTAGTTGGGAATAAATCGACGAAAGCACTCCGCAAGTCACTTAAGGGGGCGGAGCTTGGTAATCGTATCGGGAAGTTGGCACGACCGTATAGCGTCGACCTTGGAATCGAGCGGTTCCATCTCTTCTGCCGAGATGCTGTGACTCAAGAAGTTCAACGAGGATTGACCGGGTTCGGATTTAGCTCCGTTAATGGTAAGTTTAAATGATGCTGGACGTTGAAACAACGTCCGTAGAGGGATGATATGCTGTTCCGGGGAAGAGCTAGCCACGAGGATGTTGTCTATGTGTACACAAATGATGTCTAGTCCACGGGCGACTTCAATAATCAGACGTTGGAACGTCCGTAAGGCGTTACGAAGACCGAAAGGCATGCACACAAATTCGAACAAACCGAATGGAATAGTAATAGCTGTCTTGGGTATGTCCTCCTGTGCTACCGGTATCTGGTAGTAGACACGGACGAGGTCCATTCTACTGAAGATTGTTGTACCCGCAGGGCTGATAGTTAGATCGTGGATGTGTGGCTCAGGTACCTATCTGGAACGGTGACATTGTTCAATCCACGATAATCTCCGCAAGGACGCCAATCACCTTCTGACCTCTTTGGCACTATGTGCAGAGGAGATGCCCATCGGCTGTCGAAGGGGCGGATTATACCCATATTCAGCATGTGTTGAAATTCCGCACGAACGATGCGCAGTTTGTCTGGTGCCAGTCTTCGATGAAGCTGGAAAACTGGTACACCTTTCGTTTTGATGTGGTGTACCACGTCCGTAATGACGGCGGGTGGCTCGCTAGAGGGACGGGCCAGCTCCGGGAATTCACGCAATACCGCTCGGTATCTATCATAACCGCTTGGTTCCGTAAGCAGTGGGCTGAGGGCAGTCGTCGTGTAAGTGGTCCCTATAGTGGATATGCTCGTTAGAGGATCTAGGTGACTGTGATGGCCTGCGTCGACAACTAATCCAAAATGCCTTAAGAAGTCCATGCCCAAAATGGCATCTGGTACAGCCGCTATAATGAACACCCAACGGAAAGCGCGCCGCAGGCCCACATCCAACGTAATTGGGCGTGTGCCAAAAGTGCGTATCGGGGTTCCATTGGCAGCTTGGAGCCTGAAGGGCGTCGAATGAGGCGTGTCTTCTTTTCTAGGCGGTATGACACTGATCTGACCGCCGGTGTCCACTAGAAAACACAACTAGAATTTCTATCGTGCATAGAAAATAGGCGACCTGGCGTAGGACTGCCAGCGACAGTCGTCGCCGTTACTTGCTAGCACTCGCGTTTCCCAGGGCGGTTGAGGGAGTGCACGGTCGAATGCATTTCCGTGCCTTGTTCCCGAATCTATGATGACACCAGCAGTATTCCATTCTTGAGCGCAGCCTAGAATGGATACGTCCTCTGGAAGCAGGGCGAGAGCGAGAAACTTTAGAAGCTTGGATTTCTGGACAAAGTCCTTTCGCTTTTGCTGCTAATTCGGCGGTTTTGCTTTTTGTATGTGCCTCCACCTGGCGAATTTTACTGGGAAGGTGTTCGATGAATTGGTCGGCAGATTTTATCAAATCATCTAAGGAACCCGTCGACAAGGATGAAGAAATAATTGTCAGCACAAAGTCCGGAAACCTCTGCATTCGAAGGTAGCGCATGAGCATGTCATCAATCATGTGAGTTTGTCCCACCTGTCTCAACTGCCGAAGCCATTGAGATGGAGTGTGATCCCCTAGCTGCAGTTCGCTAAAGACGAGCTTGACTCCTTTTTCTTCTCATACGACGGCACGTTCTGAGTATGCGCTCACCAGTGCGTCATAAGGGTTTTTCTCGAATGGCCTAATCACTAAATTTCTGAAATAGGGTGCGACCGACATTGGCATCGTGGTAGCCAAGTATGCGAAATTGACAATCTGATTAGTGGTGCGCTTTAACTGGCATTGGAGCTCAGGCTGCGCCAGCAAGTAACCTGGGTCAACGGGAACGAAATCGGGGATATGAAAACTGAAGGCGTTTAAACTCGCGTCTACCTCGGGGAGCTCCGAAGTGGCGACTGAAATACCTGACTGTAACACTTGAATATACGCACAAGATTTTTGACAAATATGAGGGCGAATATCCGTTTCCAGGTATTCGGCTTGACGGTCATTCAAAAGGCAGAACGGCCCTTTTGGCGCGAACCATCGATTTTTTAATATTTTTGGAAACTTCAAAATCGGAATTTCAGGCATAGTACTTGTAGCGCATCAATTGTAAATGTGCAGCGTTAATGGAAAAATAAGAACACATCGAACAAGTCCGAAAAGTACTGGTTTGGTTATGAAAAATCTTCCCACCATTTTCGCGAAAACAATTCGTTAT
>LUCH01018421.1:0-14490 GCA_013368495.1 Paragonimus heterotremus
AACGAGAGTTGGAATGCTCGTACCACCTGCCTGACACTCCACCACAATATAAACAGATACAAACTCAATCGCCGAATACGAGTTTTGCTCAGTTTTGGTTAATTTCAGTCTATCCATTGGCTGTGAGTGAATAAATATTGGGCATTGTGATCTAATATCTGTGTAAATACTAGTTAACGATCTATCGAAGTTCGTTCAGAGAGAAACACTACAAGTCCCCGGTCGAACCTTGATTTAGATAACGTTCTGATTACTCTGGTTTATTCGGGGATGAACTGTAGTCTTTCTGAAACTATGGATCCGAATCAGATCATATCCGACGGGATTACGGTATCCAACACTATGAGAGAAACCAATAGAAACCAAAACAATGGGCGCACTCTTAAATTATTTCTGGGCTTCCAGACTAAAAACCGCCTAAATGTTATATTGGAAAACTACAAAACGATTATCAAAAACAGTGTATTAACACCTATGGAAATGGTTGTGGTTGGTTCGGGTTTGTTCAGATCTCGCCCGGCTACCAAATACTAATCATATAAATCAATAAATACGCAGTTAGTACTGACAGCAAATCACACTACCAACATAGACTGTAATCAGTGTGTGTGTGTGTGTGTGTATGCAAAGCCACAAAATTTTCATCTCCCTCGACCAGTCATCTCAAACCTATTTGCACCTCAACATAAACGAGTCGCATGCGGATGTCTCACTATCGGTCTGACAATACCCACCTCCCTCACTGTTCACTCGGTCTAGATTTTACACATATACATCATACGTATCAGTTGTGAATGTGTGAGTAACCGAACAGAGTGCCTTTGGCTTTCGATGCCACTGACTTACAGTTACAATCACTTGACTGTTCCTAAATCCAATAAGATTCAGGTCTATCTTTCTAGACAGTACAAGTGTTTGTGCTTAATCAGATCAGCATTTTGCTATCAACCACTAAGATTTATTCCACATAGTGGCACACGGAGGTTGCCGCGGTTATATGTTCCTGTCACGAACCTCTACTTCTAGTTACCAGACCATCGATAGCAATCGATGGAATAGCCACGAGAACCTTTTGAAATCAACCTTGACTAAATCAAACACAGGATCGTTCGAGTAAAAAAGTGGAAAACAACAGATTGCACTGTTTAGTTTCAGACAAATTTCGTTGCATCTCATTAAAACTATTTGTCAGTCATGTTGATTGTAAACCACCGCTAGAGACCACAAAGCCAAAAAGTGGTGTGTCTTATCCAAAATATATGACAATCTCAAAAAAGATTAACGGAAATGAACATCTCGATTCACTACCAGTTTGTGGTATTGTCGTTATCTTAGTGATTGACACATAGACCTCAAATTGTCTCTTGTTTCCGGATGTACTGACCGAGAGTGGGTGAAAAGCGTTACATAATGCTTACAACTAAATAAAAATGAGATCAGATTGATAGGAGATATACGTGAACGGAAAAGTTGATTGAGCTGAGAGTTTAGACGGTATATATCCAGCACCTCCCCGAAACAAAAGAAACACAGTTCCTACTCTCTACTCGCTACACCCATCTGGCAATTAACATCAAATTTTCCCCAGTTCATGGTTTCACTCACGTGGTCGATGTGAGAAATTGAGCTGATCATAATCGGAAATTGGAAAGGAAGAAACGATATAGCTCATTTCAAGTTTCTGAATACGAATATACGAGTAAGTAATTTTCCGCTTGAAGTTCATGTATTGAAATGATTCCACTACGTAAAACCATCCCAAGGAGGTTTGAATACATGTAGCAAATGTGATAACTTGCCATTGATCTGCAGTTGCTTTTCACGTTATCCATATTAAATGGAAAGGGACATGCTAGAAACGATTCGAAGACACCGTTTCAGCTTCTTTCTGTATCAATCAACGGATTGTCAACGTAGTTAAGTATATAGGTTTAAAACAAATACATTTCATTTGAACGATCATGTGTCAAGTCTACGGGCCACCACTTAGTGTGGATTACAGTGGTAGAAATGTGCATGTGGATTACCACAATATGTTCTGCAAAATTTGCAAGCCTCCCTCATCTATTCGAATCGTTTAGCACTCATTTCAGTTTTGATCAGCCGTTGAGTGAATTTTTCTAACTGTCAACCTTGTACCCTGTGCTCCACCTAGAGTTTTCATCGTCTGTTGTGCAACGAAACCTCAACCGAACAGATTAGTAGGTCGACCGTTGTCATAACAACCAGTAAGTAACCAAACTTTCAGGCGAGTGCGCCAACGTGGCGATACGCATGGAAAACCGCTATTCGTAGGCACTGGTCACATGATCTACTCACGTGACTTTGGATGTCTGGATTCCGACAAAGTGACAAGTTCTGTCCGTCCACCTGCGTGATCATGCGCGCCTCCTTCCGTTTTGACCTAATTTTGATGTGGTTGTAGGCGTTGGGTGAATTTTCCCACGAGCTATCAGTGAACCATACAGTAAATTTATTATAACTAAGTAATACACGTTGGCACCGTGTTTTTCCGGTATACCTGGGTAAATGACTGTTCTCGACAGTTATTCCAAACTGACCCACAGGAACTACATCATACCTCAACAAACAGGACATGGTCAGACGAGATCAGCTCAAATTTGACTTACTAGATGTGCAGACGAGCCGAAACAGTAACATACTCGCTCAAAGACATGGGGTTGCCAACTTGCCAACTATGGTGCCAAATAATTGCGGCTGCTTCTAACTAGCTTCTCCTGGTGTTTGTATTCTTCATCAGTCTTTGGTACTGCTCACGTGACAGCAACAGAACAACACACAAACCGCTATCCTGAACGCATTCGCATATCTGTACGTCGCGCAACCGGTTGTTATGTCAATCAGCGGCATCAGGCCACCACCCCCGTCACCCGTGACATCCGCATGACCGGACGGGCGCAACGTACAACCGCTGCCCACTTTGGTACGTTCGCATGTGGACAGACCTGACTACAGGAGCCAGTGTCACCGATGGCCGGTTTGGGGAGTAATCCAAACGAAGCGCACGACTGTGGCATGTCAACTTGCTGTCCGCTGTGGACAGTCAGGATAGACAGTGTAAGAAAGTGGTTAACTGCAAATGTTAGGTTCAGCCCATAAAATGGATGGTTTCTGATTCCGCAGACAATAGTCACCTGTTGATCCAACCGGATAACTGATTAAATGGTAACTTCACTGACCAGAACTCATACCCTAATCTTCTGGCGTAGCTTCGTAGCTCAGTTAATACGGCACTTACAGCATTTGGGCATGCTGTTTCTGTCGCTGGTTCGAATCCATTAGAGGTCCAAGCTATTTGCAATTGGGTCTCTTCTGGTATCTTCTAATTGTTAAAAAGTTTTAAAACTCCGAGAACCAGAAAAATGACAGTAACCAACGTAATAAGGAGCCGAAATATCTGCTTTTATTTAGTGTGCCTATTCATAGGTCGTCTGCTGTGATTATTCCAGTAGGAAGTGAAAATAGGACTCACTAGTTGTAGTCTGGTAGGAAGTCCATTTTCTTCCGTCCAAAACCGCACCCGTCCTCAAGAAAACAGACGATTGATTCAATCGTAATTAGAGGAGCTGTTCAGAACGTTCGAGAGGTGAGCTTGGTTAGGTTTTTACCCGTCCGACTTTCTTTTCCGCTACGCCCATTAATGACTCTAATTCTTTTTTCCGGTAACTGTCGTTCAGGTTGATGATTCGGGAATATTTTTTGGTCACTTCGTACCATATAAATAGCTTGTATTCTTTCGTCTTGTCGCACAAGTTTTGGGGCGGAACGGAGTCGTTTTTTTGCACGCGTCTTTTGGCTTGTCTTAGGAGCAAATCACAGGACAGTTGCGGTATTTTCGGGAGCAAAATTTCCGTGCTAATTATGATATGAAGGAGAGTTCGATTTCTGTCAAGCGCACCACTATATCCAGAACGAACCAGCGTATCATTTCGAGGGTTTACAACATATTCCCAGGCTTTTGCCGTGCCGCAGTATTGCTAGGTAGCAATCACATCCTGGTTTACCCGGAAAATTGGGGTTGAGTCATAAAATTTTTCAAGTTGTTTGTCTGTATCCATCCCTCGACAACCGACTATCAGCCGTGAGAGCTGAATTTATTCTGGGGATCTGTTGGAGTGTACAGATTGCATCGATTCATACGTTAAATATTAATATCATGAACTCTATTGTCCAAGTTTTATCACAGGATATAGCCACCGCCAAATATAGGATCCATGCAGAATTAGTCAGAGATAAGGTTAATTCGTCACAGCAACCTTCAGGAACAACCGGTTCTCTCCAACAGCTTACATTTTCAGGCGCCCATTTTTGAGATCGCGTCTATAAATCTCTCAACCGAATTAATACACATGCACACGGCACTTCTGTTTACATTCAATGCTTTAACGGTTTTTCTCTTCGACTATTCAAATCTCCACATCTCAATACAGGTCAGGTAGAATGATTTACTAATCGGTGATCAATGGTCAGCTGGTTATGCTACTGATGCTAAGCCTGTTTCTGGTGCTCCGTAGTGCGAGTGGTGTACAATGCTGTTAGTAACTGGCTTTGTGATTAAGCGGTTTTCGTTACAAATCTTTTAAAATCACATAATGCGCGCAATCAGAGGATGGCGTTTGTCGAGCCAAATGGAAGTAATTGGGCGTTGGAACAAAAATCGATTAAACAGCATTGTTCTAAACCGATTAAATTACATAAGATCAATTTATCATTTGCAGGCATAATACTAGAGTTCGAACTGTATAGCTATGAGAAGTATGAAAATGCTGCATAGAAAGCGTTGTTCATATAATCGTTTACTCCCGAAATATTATGAAGGTCATAACACAATCATTACAATCAGATGCACCCCCAATGTATACCGCAAAGCTTTTATTGGTGATGACAAAAAGTCAGAATCAAACATTGAATTCAAATTCCAAAAGTTAAGGATAGCTGACGAGCGGCCTTGAAACATGATAGTGATTGGTTGGATACTGTAAATGAAACTATATGCTTTCAAATTATCCTGTATATTGCGTGCATATCGAGATGTATTTGCTTGGGTTTTGTGCGACTGTAAGCAGCCAGACGGGTTTTACACTGCCCGTTTCTTTTCTTCAGCATTGCTGATGAACTGCATGTTGAATGTCCTGCTCAGTTTCCTATTCCAGTTTTCATTGTTTGTGTTTCTCTATTCTTACATAGACTGTGTTATTATATACGCTTACGTTGGAATTCTTATGGTTCTAGATTTCCAATATCTTTCCTGCCAGCCTATATCCTACCACTGGAATTTCTTCGTATGTTTGTTTCCAAGAGCTCATGCTTCCGTTGTGGGTCTTACAGTAACCTACCATCGGGCTAGTCAGTACTGATCAGCTAAACTGTGCAGATCCAAGTCCGACTATTGTTCTAGTTTACACTTGACATTGGATGTGTGAACAGAACGGCAAGTGGTGTATCGTATGGCGCTTATGTTGATGCTGGCCTGTAGGCATACTTTGGCCTCAGTTGTAATCACAGTTTAACCAGAAAATGATTCTATGACATAAATAGGGCTGTAAAAGATTCAGGCAGAATCTCCATACAGTCTTCAGGAGAGACTAGTCTATGTGTCATGAACAGTTATACCGGAAAGCAAAAATGCCGGAAGTATAGCCCTGTCAGGCAATGACACAATGGCAGTCAGTGTGTGATCCAAGATACAATTGTAGATAACTATGACTAGGTGCTGGGTCAGTTCATTGGTCAATCAGTTTGGATTAATGTTGATCCCACTAAAACCAGATTGTCATGGGTGCAGTCCGTATACACTATCCAACAGAAATGACGCCTTTCATCATGTGATTGATAGCAACTACCGAGGTTGGTCACAGCTTTCTTTTTGTGTAGACATTTCAATAACAGTATTGCTTCCACAGTAATTGCTCAACAGTGAAGCACCTGGGACGTCCATCGGACGCGACGTCTGCGTAGAGTTGAAAAATCCATTCAGTGCACACTAAGTGTCTAAGGACACGCACGATGGACTGAATGAATCCCCGGTTCATTGGTTGGTTGTTGGTTGACTGGAAAACTGAGTTGGCAGTCTTTCTGGCTCTTTCGAAACAAGCGAAAGTGGTTGAGCGTTCACATGCGATAATACTTCGGTCATGCCTACTGTGAGGTCATTGGCGTAGTGGTCAACACGGTTGCCTCATGAAAGCGTGACCGAAGTTCTAGTCCCGGTAGTGGCAAGTATATGCACTACTGACGAGCTCTAAGGAGACCGAAACTCGAGTCTAGTGCTTGTTCTGTTCGAAAACTGCCGGCTGGAAAGTCTACGAGAATGCGACATCAATTGTAAGCGATGTTCAACTTGAAATAAAGGTAAGTTATTCTGGTGGAAAATAAATAGCCTACGTCATTCACTACGTAATCAGACCCACCTACTCAGTCACAGTATATTGCCTGCAAAAGGTTGGTTTATAGAGCACACATTTGAAGACTGCACTTTGCACACGTTAGTCGTCATACCCCCGCGGTTCCAACAGAAGTAACTTTCCTTCCTCCGCTTCCGATTTTGTATTCCACATCGGTGATATAATGATAGATTCATATCATATAACAACTCTTTAAATAACGGAAGTTAATGTAGCTATTCATTGTCTTGATTCACTATCCGGAAATAATCACGTATCCTGTCACAGGTATTCAATCGATGTTGTGTGTGTCTACAGCAGACTTCTTAGAAGACGATTCTCTCAGTTTGTCATCGCCACCTTGAGGCCAGATGTGTCCGAGGGGATGGGATTTTACAACTATACACCAAAGTGTCATGTTGAGAAGTGTGGATACATGACACAGTATCACACGATGAGTGTAGGGCACCCTACCTTCGTGGATGCGATGTTATCGATGAAGCAGCTGTCCGTAACAGAACAAGTGTGATGAGGCCGAGCGATCGCCCCATACTACTCACACCACCACTGCTCAGTAGTGAGGCGACAGCATGGATTCTGCCGTCAAAGTAGCCGCAGGAAAACACGGGAAGAAATATCACACCAACACGACAGTGCAGTGTGCTATGGAATAGTTCTGGCTACGCAAAGGAGCTGAGTATTAGCGTCTGCAGCAGTCGGGATCTCCTGGAACGATTGCCATATGCAGATGAGTGCTTTTGTTTTTTGACCTGTTTGAACACCTAACCCGTGTAAGTTTCCTAAATAAACAATCTTTGCGCCACCCGTGTTCTCGGCTCACAACCCAACTAAGCACGGTTACTGGCAGCTGCCTGTCGTGTTCCACAGAAGGGGAATGCCTTTGGGCAGATCATATATTTACCCGCTTATAAAACCAAGAACATGATTCAGGATACCTTCATTTCTCCGCAACATTCTCATATCTAGTCAATAATTCAATCCAAATCAATTCTCCTTCACAACCGAAGTAGATTATCCAGAAACACAAATTCTTTACCAAACCAAAAACTTACCACATAAAAAAATATTTCCATATTTCACTCGGTCACACAGTTTCTCTGGATTCACCGGTATATTTGAATGTGGGTTTTGATGGAATGATCGTATTAAAAACACCGGGTTTTCCGGATTGGAATTAACCACAAAAGAATCGTCTGTATATCCATTAATAACCCTTTTCCCAAAAAATGCTGAATCTATTACAAAAACGAACAGATATGACGTTAACATATCAATTGTCAGGTACACAAACAATAACTCATACCAATGAACACGAGCAACGGGGCATGAGGACTGTTACTAGGTCGGACCAAAGCAACGCATCTCGCGCCGGGCAATCTGATGAACACGATCGATACGTGTTGATTTGTGTCATCCAATGAGAACGCGCGGTTTGTGAGGCAGGCGAATGGACATGCTCTGTGTCTGGTAGACCAATGGGCAAGGAGTGTTGGGGAAGCTAACTTGTTGCTCGAACGACGACTCAAACGTAGCATGGTGCGCTCAACTGAGATAACGGGCCCATGTGTTCGTAAAAAGGGAACATGAATCGTCAGTTGGCTGATGATTTCATGAACCAAGTGAGGTAGAAGTTTGACTCACTGATTATCATTTAACGAGTACAGATTGTGGTGAGTACGGTTGCCTATTCACACGTCATAGGTCTGAGCCTCGAACGTGCGCGGTGCTGATTTGACCCAACTAGGTCAAAACAGCCGTCTATCAATCTGTCGATGGTCACTAGACCACTTGCAAAATCCCCCTCCATTCTCTTTGGAGGCTGTAACGAATGCATGTTAGTTTGGGGGCCAGCCACAAGTGGCTCATCGATTTGATCCGAAGGGTACAGAAGGAATGACAGCTAGGTATAGCAAAATGCCTAGTGATTGAATCTGCGCGATTACTGGTATATTACCTTTGATTGTTGAAGTCCTTATTGACCAGCTTACTGACTCGCCGTACAACTGCTCCCAAATGGCGCGTTTCGGCGATTTATACCTCACATAACTCCTCTTTGCAGCCATCAAGAACTTCAACAATCCTTCCAAACTGACAGTCACAATGACCCGGTTCAGTCCACATGGAAACGGATTAATGTTGACAAGGCTTACCCACAGATAGTATTGACTCTATTTCAGCTATGCTTGTGGTTCCAGGGTATAAGTTACTATTTTACAACCAAATTTGCTTAGTTTCTGATTTAACACTCAAGACTGGGTTACGAAAGCATTGGATAGAAGAATACCTCTCTTCTTCAATGTTGTCCTGCACAACTCTACGGCGCATTCTAAGACTGAAGACGAATTCGTTGCAGGTGAGATCTACATCAATATTGTTTATCACCGACTACGTCCACTTCTGTCCATCCGAAGTCACGCAATATTTACCAGCTGCAGTCTCATGTCCGCTGGTTGCTGCTGTTCATGCCACCAGTGCTTGTATATAGACTGATGACAGCGACACAGTTTTCTATTGAAGTTGAATCAATTAGTTGTTTCATAATACAGCATAAGATTTTTCTGTTCCCTATTCGGCGCCACAGGTCCGAGTCACCAGACGCGTTTCTGGTTAAGCAGAGAGAAGCACATTATTAATGGCTGTTTATTCCGTCATTCTTTACGAGGGACTCAGTCTTGTTAAACCGATAGCGAAGACTTAGTTTGAAGCATCAGAGCTCTAGAACAGTTCGGTGGTTATATTGTTGAATGTACATCTTTATCGTGATCCCCGATGTGAAATCCAGTCAATACTGCAGCCATTTCATCGTAGATCAGTATGAATATGACGCCGTAATAAAGAGTACTGTAGATTATGAAACTGAGATAAGTGAGATAGATGCTACAAGCAGTAGCCTAGTAGTACTTTCTGTGTCTACGGTATAATGAAACATAGCATTCGGACTAGACTCATGACCAGAGTCTGTACTGATTTTCTAAAGGTCAGCTCAATTACTTCTTCAGTTTCATGTAAATTTGTGGTGTTGAGTGGACGTCTGGTGGGGGACCGCGGATCCATGGCTTTTAATCAGAGTGTACAAGGCATGTCCGTATTCCCATAAACACCTACGCAGGAACACACTACCATCGCGTCTGATTGGATTTTATCCTTTCAGTCTATCGACTGTTATAATATGGTATGAACGAAGATGAGCGGCAAACTAGAATGCAATGTGAGTGCAAAACTGAGACCGCTTACACATGCTTGAGAGTGAAGGGACGCAACAGCATGGTTCATCTATCAACAGAACAGCAATACGACTCGCAAAGAAGGAAGCACATCTCGGAAGATCGGTGACAACAGCCAATGGTGGATAACAGGTACGTGATTCGTGATCTAGCCGATCAGTGGAAAAAGGCTTGGTAGTACAATGATCGCACGACTGATACTACGTCTAAAGCGAGAATCATTTGGCTGTTATGTGAGATAGCTAACATTTCGAAAACACCGTTGGAATTTGTCACCGATTCGGCATAGTCAATTGGCTAAAGGTATACTGTTTGTGGCTGCATCATCGTAATAGGACATGCTGTTCGTCAATAACAGTAGACTACTGGTGTGTCTTCGTGTTGATTGACAGACAAATTACGCGCTATGTGCTGACAATAACCAGTACATCATAGAGAAAATTCCTATATTCCTATACTAAAGGCACTCCACTTCAGAATCCCATGCCAACCTGAGTTTGAAATATTTCACATTTAGATTACAACGAGTATGACAGTTGTAACTGTGACTGAATATTATCAACAGTTTTCCTGCAGTTCGGTTATCGTATGTGGTCAATATGTTAGTGAATACCCCGGAATAAGTATTATGAAAACACCTTCATATTTTCTACACACGAACACGAGGATGCTTCCTCTTTATGATCCATATTCTGAAAGGCATGAATTGATGACGTATCTTGTACCTAGTTCTCCTTAACGAATGCTTCAGAACATGAACAATCCTACCTCTTGAATGAACCGCCTAAAACATACGGATGAGTTGGTCGCCATTGATTAACCCGAGTCGTCCGTGCTACTGGTTGGCGTGGTTTGCCACAACCATAACGTACGATCTGCAAAAAAACGGTTTATAACGTATTTTTTAATTTTAGATTTTATTCTAAATAACTGCCTAATCGGTTGTTTACTTCAGTGCGCTCTTTTCATGCAAATTCCCAATACTTGTAGGCCATGCAGGAAAATAAGTGCACTATTGTTGTATAACAGGCAGTTCTGTTTGTAGGTTGTGTACTACTCATAAGCGACTTCAGCAACAAAAGGGTAAACCTCAACGCCAAGAAGACGACGGACCAGAAGCGACTAGCGGAATAGTGTGTTAGCGTTATGGAGAAGTGCCACCATGTCAAATGACAACGTGCTGCTATCCAATGTCTGTGAACGCACGTCAGCCGTGCAAATGAGTGTACGTGTTCGTGGTTTCACGTTTAACATAACCTGTACGGGAGTTTTTTTTGCAATAAACCAGTTTGCAGGCCAAGCGTCCTTCGCGGTCACAACATTGTGATCGTGGAACTGCTGTGTTGTCACCAATCACCGTAAACCCAGTGATATCAGAATACAGTTCTCTCTACCAGTAACCCCATCCTGGGCTTTCATCAGGTCTCCAATAGAAAGGGGTGCCATCATTCCCTTCCTTGCTATGTTGTCACCCTCGCTATTTGTTAGCCGTTACATTAGAGCAACTGGCTGCCTCGGTGTGAGGTCGCTTACGCAGATGTCCATTCATTGCAACACTAAGATTGGATCAGCCCGCACCATCACCGTCGAACCCAGTGATCCGTTTTTCAACTTTGGTTTATCCTACCCGTCATTCTGGCTCTTCAGAGCAGTCGTTAAGCAGTGGCCGCAGCAGAGAAAGAGAATATGCCTTCGGTAGTTGCCCTACGCAGAAGAGAATCATCTACCATCAACAGTTTATTCTGCTGGAGGTGGACAGCGAATTTTTATCGTGTCTACGTTGTAAGGTCGTGAGCATAAAACGCAACTGAAGTAATGACAGCTTATCCAGCCAACCTGTGGGGGGCGTATGTTTCGACAACACAATGACCAAACAAAAAACATGAAAACTCAACTCACGAGTGACATAGATTGTTCGCTCATCTTTACCACAATGATGCATCCGGAACTAGCAAATGACATCCTTAGGCAGCTGGACATGGAAAAAGACCGTGTCATCTCAGAAATTAAACGGAATCTTACTCTATATCTTGTAGATAAAAATTATTACACCAGTGTGAGAATTTCCCAAAGGTAGTCATCCCAGTTTGATGCACGACTGTGAAGGTAAGATCGCCGAGTGTTTCTTACCTTCAGTGACGTCACCATCCATCAGCTGGCAGCGGCACTGGGTGATAGTCCTATATATTTTAGTCAAATACTCTACACTGGATGTTAACATAAGCCACTCTTTGAAAAAGGTGTTTCAGACCGACTTTAAGAAGCGGGTGAGTGAGTCGATATTTACTTCCCAATCCACTACTTCGCTCATTGTTGTAAAATGGAATGGGCCAACTTGAGTTCTGTGGTAATTGTCAACTCTTAGTGTCACCTCAGTTTTTTGTCGTTCTGATTACTAGATAATTCTCTTGGGGGCCTCATTCTGCGATTTCTTTGAGGATCTTCAACCTGTTGACATTACGTAGAATAATGTAGCGCAAGAACGGAGCATTTTTGAAGTGAATGCCTACAGTGAGATAAACCATGGTCTGTTCAACGTGAACCATATAAAATATCCGACTACCGATGATAGGTTGCATCCACCGGGTAGGTAGGAGGAGTCTATCAGCAAAGCAGGCTAGGAAAGCAACGGAGACCTTGGTGAGTTTCTTATAATACTCGATTATTCTACCAGGTATCTGAAAAATGCGCTTTCTCTTTCCCTCTGGAGTAAATAAGGTCGTGACTTTAGATTTTAAAAAGATAAACGTGGCTAAACTGGTCTTTCATCGTTAAATGTTTGGCGTTATTATCACCCCCAAACATTAATAATTTTCCCAGTGACACTTTGTATAGAATAGCTAGAAGCGCTTTAACTAGTTTTAACCTCACCATCGCATAGATCACCTCCAGTGAACTAACGAATGTGACGGTATATCTATGGAGGAATTTACCTTAATGTTGAATTCATGAAACCCGAGAATGACAGTAAAATTTCCTTTCGATTTGGAACGGAAAACCGTCAGATAAAACATCCTCTTCAATGGACAAGTTATTTTAATCAGGATAACTGTTGTAGTACTCTTCCCCATCGGTACACTTTTCCTGGGGAGGAGCAGTCTGCCTTCGGTTGCAGGTGTCCCTTCTTGAGGGTGGCCCTTTAAGTCCATGAAATCCGATCAATGGGAATATGACACAGTGAGTGAGACTACACTGTTTTGTTAGGACCGTCATAAAAACCATTTACACGTGATCGTTGTCTTGAAATAACACTGCCTCTCCAAAAAGGTATTTTGTCCAATAAAGCTGGCATGTAAATTGCCGTAACCATTAGGTATTCAGTATGAGACGAAGACTGATCACAAACCAAGATAAACCCAAGTGATATATACATGCTGTTCGGGACAACAGACAAGAAACTAACTGATGTTACATTATGTTGTAGTTACTGTCGCGCATTAAGAGGGTTAAGCGTGTGTTTGACTACTTTCAAGCTACCCAAGTCAAGACAAAAGCCATCTGACAGCTACCTGAACTCAAGAACTGTTAACCGGCACAGTGACACTGTGATGGCTGGTTTATCCAGGCTCAGGATAAGATTAAGGAAATGTGGTGAAAGTCTGTTGGATTCACCGCTTATCCAAACCCCGACACAATAAGAGTTTTAACGAGGGACCAATCCAAGCGTCGCGTTGTAGATACTACATCAGGATTGGACGAACACTCTCAATGTTACGCCTTCTGTTATTCACTTATTTTTTTGTTCCGTATTGCACCAATTAACGTTCAGTTTATGACTTTGTGTATGCTAATACGATTAACCAAAAAATCCTTGACTAGGATTTTTTTAATACTGTTGTACGTGCATAAATTTGGCTTCTTGTCTCGTGAATACGAACTGCTTACTGCAGCCAGTACAAGGTCTTCTGCTTACTGCTTGCGTGGGACGTCTCAATTCGAGTACAGTTTCTAGGGCTATTCAAAGTCCCTAATTCCGAGTATTACAGGAAGGCAACATGAGGAATAATACTATATATCAGAGAGTTTTATTTGGTTAATTTCAAGAAACCTCTAAACGTTGGTGGAGCGCCGTTCGCTTCCGCCAAGGTACCAGCCAGTGGAGTTTTAGTCCATGCTACAACTGTATTGCTTGGATCAATCTGTCTAGACATTCAGAGTTCGAATCGAAAGCTTTAAGATCCATGTCTGAAGTTCGTAGCTGACAGGTCCCAGTATTCGCTTTACTGACGTGACTACGTCGCCGTTCACATAAAAACAGTTACTGTTTAGGCTAACCTTAGACTGGATTCCTTAATGATGCATAGATCAGTAATACATGTGCAGTGAAGCTGAGCGATCGTATTATACTACTCATACCGCGAATATTCAGTAGTAGGTGCAGAGCATATAGTTTGACATCGTACAAGCTACAGGAAGAATGCAGGAAGGATCATCAAAGTGAAGCATCGCTCATAATGGTCCCTGCTACTTAATGGAACTGAGCATTGCCGTCTGTGGCAACCGAGACGGTCTGAGGTCAAATACCGCTTGCAAATGAGTGGTGTTGTGTCTGGTTTTGTTTAAATTCTCAACCCATGTATCGCCTTGTCGAATAAAAAACCCTTGTGTCATCTGCGTTCTTGGATCAAAACACATGTAGGTTATTTATGAACGGCTTTAGACGTCCCTCCTACAGTCATTGAGCAAGAAAACATGGTGTGCATAGGTAAAGCTGCTAGTTTTAATGTTTTTCTTAGGAGACTGAATCCATTTCAAACCCAAATAATGACTTCCATTATGGTTCTGTAACGTGCGGTCGAAACCAGCAAGCGCGCATAGGTTGAATTTGAATTGTTTATCGG
>LUCH01018422.1:0-14369 GCA_013368495.1 Paragonimus heterotremus
TTGCATCTACCAGTTTTCGTGTTCTCACTGTTTTGTTCAAATCGGACTATGTAGACAAGATGCAAGGGATCTTTGCTGATACCACTAAGTTTATAAAAATGACAGAAGATAAAGATAAAACGCTTGTAGTAGAGAAGCAGATAACTAACAGTCTGAAACGACTGGAAGACGAAGAAGTTACAACAACTTTCTACATGTACTAATGCTTTTCACCCTTATGGACTACCAGAAATTCATAAGCCTAACTGTCTTCAGAGCCGTTTTTGCATATGAAGTATTCAAGTTATCACACCTTAGCAAAATGGTTAACCGAGACCTTGAGGTGACTTCAGAGGAAAAGTTGTGTTCACAGCCTACGAGATACAATCACACTCCTGAATACAATTCGGGAAACCCACATCCATTGGATCACGATCAGAAATACAGAAGACAGTCGCTCCAGTGGAGGGCAACATTCTCAGATCATCAAGAATCGCAGACGCGATTAGAGACCGATCTTAATTTTTTGACCACATCGATTATTAAGTGGTCATTCTTGAAAGTCAAATTCAACCAACTTTGCTTCTTGGAGGCAATCTCGGTTAAAACTGTGGTCACCTAGGGCCTACGATGAAATTCTATAACTTTTCTGGAAAAACGATGACTAGCGTAACGTTGCTCAGAAATTCTTCCTTACTGACAGTGCCATCAGTACATACTTATCTGGCTCCATTGAACGGGGTTCAAACTAACGCACGTTCGCAATCCATCACAGAAAACGGGGTGAAACGGAAGTACTGGCCATTCCACGTTGGCCTTTGATACACCTCACGTTGTACTCCCCTATGTTTATGTTTACTGATCTGAATGTCTAAAAATGGCAAGCTTTCCTCAACCTTTTGTTCATAAAAAACTGTCCATATTGAATGGTGTGAATACAGAAGTCTGTACAATTGATTGAAATGAACCTCATACGTGAAGCTAATATATTCTCTACACACTGTTTGTAGAGCGTTGCTATCAGTCGAATTCGGGATTTGTACGACAGCCATCCCCAGGAACGTGTCACCCAACGTTAGGACCAATGGATTACTCATTTCCACAGTATCAGCCCACTTATAAGTAAGACCGTCTAAATGAAACCGAATATTCTCGGTGCATAAAGGAATTAAGTATCTAAGATAGTCAGATGGAACACAGTGGGGGGTTTGGGAGGAAAGTGAAAGTTCATAAACAGACGACAGTTTCATGCTGAGATACATTCGTGAATAATGAGTCCATATCAAAATAATACATTTTGGTGTAACTCAAAGAGGCTCTTCAGGTTTCATCGACTCAACTGAATCAGTTACCCCATAAGCATGGGAATATTCACAAACTGGGTTGAGAATGTTTACGAACCATCTAGTTAGCTTATGGTAAGCCGAGTTGCTCATGGATAGGGTAGATCTCAACGGGATATCGCTTTCGTGTAAGTTCGACAGAGGCGTGCGCGTCCCCAACGGTTTTATTTGTTTATATTGAGCCTCATCTATGTATTCATGTAACAGCAGAAATGGGAGCTTAATCGAAATCTGTCCTTCGATCAAAACACTAACTAGAGTGTGATTCAGCTGGAATATCTGTTCATCGTTTAGTTTCGATACACAATCCGGTTTATTCACGGTAACATTACTAGAACCTCGGTTAAGTCCGGGAAAAACGTCACATTTAACCGCCTAACTGCTTCATACTGTTCGCATGTTAAGTAACACTTGACACATGGGGATGGTTGAAAACTTACGCAAGATACCAACCAATGTGGCGCGAAATCTACCAGCATTCTCCGATGAAGCTGGACATAAGCTTTTCACCAGATTATACAGGTTTTCGAACTGAGCTTGAGCTTTCAACGGGTCAGATCTCTTTTGTAACATTCTGAATTTCAACCCTGACGACAGTTATAATACTCTACGTTTCAACTACCTTGGGTGGCCTTCTTCAGGAGTGTTGTAATCGTTGCTCGTAACGTTGTGCTATTCTCAATCCATTTATCAATAACACGTTAAACACGACGCCCAAACTGTTTGACCTCATTCGTACCAAATTTGGTGCGGATATCTTACAACTGACGACAGCACTTCCAGTCGTGAACGCGTAAAGTATCAGTAAGGAGGACAGTTTTGTCGGTCGCATCGGATAATGAAGAATAAAGACGGGGAATCGTCGTGGCTTTGGTCTTTTCCGGAGTAGTTATGGAAAAATTATCAAACTTTACGCGGCGTATTAGTGAAAGACAATCAAGACTAGTGACAAACCACTGTTGAGTCTCCCAAATCTTATTCAAACGCTCGCGAGCGGCTTCGATAAGGGGAGTATTTAGCCTGAAAAGATTGACGTTTTTAGTGACTTTTCCTTTGACAAGGTTTTGAAGAAAAGCTCGAGAGATTAGTCTGACGATACGCGCTCTTTATAGAAGCCAAAGAGCGTTTACTCAATTGATGCATTGCAACTCAATGTCAACAGACGGTTCTTACAGCTGAAAATCAGTCCCAGATATTTTTTAAACGACCAGAACACGAAACTACCTTCCCGTTAGCTGTACCGTGAGCGGTCAGTCCGTTTTTTGATATGGAAAGACGAAGCGACTTTTACGATAAAACACTGACATAGAGTGTAATTTTTGTCGCAAAAGGATTCAGAAGCCCCTTCATTAGTCACAGTACGAACTTCATCGGGAACAGCGTCAACATCCGACCAATCTTCAATGAGACTTCCAAATCTAAGGACCCATGACAACACGCAGTCGCCCATCTATCACGTGAAACTGCTGTCACTAACATACAGTTTATTTCAACAACCCACCGATACCTTGTAACACCACAGTGCACCGTCGGACGGCGCGTTTGGTAAGTTCTAGTACTTTTTTAACTCTCCTTTTTACTCTCATAATTTACCAGTCCTGCTAGTCTTGTAAACCTAAAAAATCTATAGATTGGCTAGCATGGGCCGTGCAACACAATGACTGCAGACGTTTGCGGACTATGTGCAAAAATAGTAGGTCATGTTCTGTAACTACTGCGTTCAGTGAAAGTGCGATTCCCAGTTTCCAACTGACGTATGTTTAATGCCTCGAGACTCACCTACTTCGGCCTTCAGACATTACCTTGTGACTTGCCGGAGAAGCATTCCGAGGGGTAACGTCATCCAGGACACACAGAATAAACAACTCAGTCACCTCCCACAACATGTGGCCTTGATATAACAGTGCCAGCTGATCTTATCCTGGTTACATCCAGCTGAAGCCATGTGCCTCCTGTTATCACCGGTAAACAAGTTTTAACAGGACACATTAAACGGAAACGCGATGAAGCTGTCTTAAGGCGTTGGTGCATCGTGGTCGTCCATTAGCAACAACCGGAAAAGCCCTAAGCTGCTAGTCGGATTTCAGAATCGCGCAACTCTCCCTTGACTCAGAACACAAACAAGTTCAGGCGTGATCACTGTCCTGAGTTCGCCAGAAGTGACCACATTGTCTATAATGCCTCAGAAGGCTAAAGCACACCGCTCTACCAAAAAGAAACGAATGATAGGTTATAGTAAAAGTCGCATAGCGGGCTATTTAAATTAAGTGTGCAGGACAAACCCATGTTCAGCAGGCTTCACAAGCCTCGCCAAGACAGATGCCGCGGCCAATGCGTGTAAAGCATGGTCAGATAGAAGAGTTCGGAGGAGTTCTGTTACCGGCATCCTTCTTGCCCAAACACGACGGTCCTCGCCTAAGAACGAAACCACACTTTCTTTGAGCACTTCATTGATCAATTGTTAGACCTTCAGTCAACTACTGCTGACAACTTAGGCTGGCTTAAAATAAAACTCACTGATATGACTAATGGATTTATCATGACTCCGATCAATGGCCGGTGTGCTATCACAAAGCAACACCTACAATCATTAAGAGGACTTCAATCGAAAAATGTAGTAATACTTAACCCAGATAAGGGCTCCGGTGCAGTCACCCTAGACAGAGACGCGTATGTGCAAAAAATGCTGTCAATATTAGAGGACCAAACGAAGTTTCAGTAAACAGACAGTAGACAATATCACTGAAATAGAGGGTCGCATAGGAAGGCATCTTCAACTTCTTTTACAACTATGTATAATTGACGACATGACGTACAAATTCCTTAAGCCATGTGGGTCATCGACACCTCAACACTACGGCCTCTCTAAGACACAAGTTTGGAATGCCGCTTAGGCCAATTCTGGCAATGACTAATTCTCCATACCATAAATTGGCACGCTAGTTAGTCACCATCCTAACACCATTAAAACAAAAGTTTCAGGCCTATTCTATCAAAGATTCTTTTGAGTTGATGAATGACTTGGACAACATCAATTTTGCTAATGAGTTGATGTGCTCCATAGACGTTCAGTCACTGTTTACAAATGTCTCGCTACACGAGACAATTGATTATATTTGTGAGCTCATTGAAACGAGCCACACTACTCTACCTAGTGATATTCTGAAGGAAACTTTATTACTGTGCACTGAAAACGTCAGTTTCCGTTTTCTTGATCGGTCCTACCGCCAAATAGATGGGGTAGCCATTGGGAGTCCACTAGGGCTCATCTTAGCAGACTTTTTCATGTTAAAGAATGAGCAAGGGTTGGCGGCAGACATAGCAAATATGTCATACTACAAACGTTATGTTGATGATACACTAATATTCAGTCGTTCCAAACAGGCAATAGACAACCTAGTGCGACGTTTAAATAGTTGTCATCCAAACCTGAAGGTAACGTGCGAATTTGAGACTGATAATTGTTTACCGTTTCTGAACATACTTATAAGTCGCCGAGAAGATGGTTCTACTCAGAGAGCTATCTATAGGAAATCCACATGGTCCGGTCAATACCTGAACTTTAGTAGCTTCGCACCGGTTCATCACAAACGCGCACTGGTAAATACATTATTCACACGAGCAAGACGAATCTGTACACAAGATAGTCTTGCAAAGGAGTTAGACTTGATCACGTCTGTACTACAATCTAATGGGTATCCGAAAAGGTTCACAGATAGGCATAGCAGACGAAAACCACCTTCAGAACAGGTGGCCATAGTAAAGAAGAAGAAGGTTTATATAGAACTGCCTTTTAAGGGCGATTATAACATGCATCAAACAACTCAACGACTAGTGAATTCAATTAAACGGACATTTAACGTAGCGGGACTCTGTGTACTAGCCCGGACCCGAAAACTGCCTGTCCCTTCAGTCGAAGGAGATCAGCCTGTCGGTGCCACCCCACATTGTGTTTACCAATTTACATGTGACTGCAAAGAAAGTTACATAGGCAGAACCGAGAGCTGCTTGATTTCCAGAGTGAAGGGACATTTGCCTAAGTGGGTACAGAACTCTGTATTACGGAAGAACGACAACGTCTTTGAAACACTCAAGCAACCAGCCTCCGCAGTTGCAAGACACGTCCTGACCACTGGACACGTTATCGACCCAGTTTGTGCATTCAGAATCCTATTGCGTCACTCAAACCTAAGATTCTTGCGGTTTGCCGAAGCTGTCGCAATCAATCGACTAAATCCGACCCTGTGTGTTCAGAAACAATTGCTCGTAAACTTGACCCTTCCTTGGACTTAGTGACCTTTATCAACCCACAGATTGACTATCCACCCTACCCCCTATCTGTTCGATATAAAAAAACCGTTTCATGTTACTGTAAATTTGGTACTGATGAGTCAATACGAAATGCTTGCATCTACTAGTTTTCGTTTTCCGACTGTTTTGTTCAAACTTCTGAAGGGAATGAACTGTTTTAAATTTCTTTGCACAATCAATGAGGCCCGACGAACGATACAGACCAAGGTCTGAAAACGGAACGTCTGTTACCGGTGTACCTCCTAAGGCTGTAAGTGTGGCCAAGAGGACAAGAATACCGGAGAACACCAATAGCCCCTCATCACTTATATAATAAGAAAACCTGGTACAGCTGACCTCGAAAGAGCCGGTGTAGCTCAAGAAGTATCCGTTGTTCATCTGAAGGCAGACTGTCTCAGTAAAAGATAGGCAAATGTACATATTAGGCTGGTGGTGTAGGCTCATTAATGTCCTTTCTCTAAAGAACATTGTTTAGAGTTTACCAGTCTCTCAACCCAAATAAGCCCAAAATTAAAAATGTAGTGGGGACAGATTTAACACCTACTATATCTAACCAAGAGATATATCCTCCAAATTATTGTCCTTCGTAATGATCGGTTGGTCAGCAGAGGAGGAGACGCAACAGTCTCCATTAGTGTTGCATTAAGCGCAGACCCAAATAGTAACCTGGCCCTATTATCACTTAAGTTTTTGTGAATAACTGTTCGTACATTTCATTCATTACATGCCATCACCGGTGTCATTTATCATGCCCCAACTGTAATCTCAGAATGGTGTGAAAGAGTGCACAACACAATTAGACGGGTCATTATAACCCGAAGATATCGTGCAATTGTTCTGAGTGACTCCAACCGCATGTCAACAGACAATACCAATGGAGTAACTTCGTGTACTGATGACGTTGAGTTCTACCATCTCATGCAGGAAGTGGGATTCATGTCAACTAACCCATAAGGTGGGAAGTAGGTCACAGAATATCCCGACTAGACACGGTGCAAACTTCCGAATTCCATGTGGTGGATATCATCGAATTTGCCGCGCCACTGAGTACAAGGGATTGCGTCACAGTCAGCTTTCGCTCAACGTGTGATGCCACTATCACGTGACTTTCACTGCTGACCTGACGCAAATTTACACCAGCCAACTTCCGAAAGACGCGGAGCCGCCTGTCTCAAACTAACTGGATACCACCTGACGGGCACAGCACAGTAGAGGAACATCTAGACTATATGATGTCATACTTGAAAATCTCAATAACTAGTTCCATCACACTTTGCACTTTGGGCTTCACCCATATGTCATCGTGGATAAAACCTCCGAACAGGCGTTTAATAAAACAGATGGCCTTATGGGACGCGTTTCCTCATAATGCAGAGAGTACTTCATACCTGACATGAAAGTGTCCGTCACAGTGAAACTGGACCTTGACGTGGTGTGAAGGCTTGTAGATCTCCATGAGCTACTGAGCTAAACTGAACGATATGGCGACTACACTGACAGATTCACTCATACCAACAGGTCAATAGGTAGAGGTCTGACGAGCCAGTCTCCTGGTTCTCCAGGTTTAGGGTTGGAAGAAGGTATTTCTAAAGCTAGGACGGTGTTTGCCAATCTAGGGCACTTCTGACGTTTGAAGCTGACGTGTGTAATGCAACAGTGGGTGTTGTATTACTTTGCGGCAACGAGACATGAACGCTCAGGGTAGGGGACGTGAACCGTCTTCAGGTGTTTGACCACTGATGCCTACGTTCAATCGTCCGTATCGAGTGGCTCCAACGAGTAAGCAACCAGGAGGTTAGGAAGCGGGTGTTTGGCAATAATTGTCAGACGAGGTCTTTTGTTCAGCCAATACATTTTTACAGATTTAGATGGTTAAGTCATGTACTAAGGATGCTGGCTAGTCGTTTGCCACACCGAACAGTCTTTGACGACGCTGCGGCCGACTGGCGCAAGGTGGACAGATGGGGACCTGGCGTAGACAAGTGAAATCGTTCACGAAGGGGCTAGTCACTGTAGATTGGGTTCATCTCTCGGGAATCACAAAGTCGGTGACTTGAGAAGTTAGATGAGATGGCGGCTAATCGAATTCAGTGGAGTGAACATTGTCGTTGTTTGTCCGAGTTGTCTGCAAAGTGAGCGCTTTAATTGACGTAGGGCAGTAAAAGCCGTAAGGAAGCTGTCTTGCTGATGACGCCTTACTTTCACCTACAGCTCGGTTGTTTGTTTGCAAAATAAAGGCACCTTGATGCTGATTGTTTGAATTTAGAGGTAACTGTTTTTAGTAGTGAGGTCTCTTCTCCTCCCATTTTTTCCTCGTCTTCTTGCAAAGGGTTTACTTTTATTCATGATTGCGTGGCAGTTAAGCATCAGTGAGAACTACTGATACATTGACATCTATGATGACGATGACAAAAATGTTGCCGCACTCAGTGCACAATGGAGGCACGCGGTGATTGTAGGGTTTACCAACTGTCACTTGTGAAACTTATTGCCGACTGTCCTAAAAGGTTTTTCAGGTACATGGCTACTCTGACCAGGTCGAAATCTTCCATACCACCTCTCATGGGACCTCCAGGACTTTCTACCTGTAATTTTGGGTAGCAGAGATACTGTGCGTTCAATATGTATGCATTAACCACACTTACTGATATAGAACCACGCACCGATCCTAATCGTCCTTCGAAAGCACCCTCCGTTCAACGTACGCGTCAAGCTACTCCTGTTGCGTTTTAAGTCACTCGGGTGTGATGAGATATCTACAATTATGATGAAAGAATGGGCGTAAAAACCGACGGAACTGCTTACCCGTTTGGTCTAACAATCATATCTTAATGGTAGTAGTCCAGCCAATTTTGAGCACACCATCATCTCTCTCGTCTAAAAAGGCGGAGAAATGACAAACGCCAGCAGCTTCGAACCGCTTGTTCTAATACTAAGCGTGCAAAAAATAATGGAAATCACAATGGATTCACTTGAATACTGAACCACTCTTGGTACCAGGGCTGCACAACTTTGGAAATGATCAGTCGTGCACGACTGATCTGCTAATCGTAGCTGACTAGTGGACAAAAGCTGCCGAAGAACGCTTCACAGTGGATGTTGTATACTTAGATTTCAAGGAAGTTTTTGAAAACGTCGGTCCCAATATGTTGTTGGATAAACTGAATAGTCCGGACTTACGCGGTGCAGCTCGTTTATGGCTCAGACATTACCTATCCTATCGCAAATACACAGTTTGAGTCGATCGCAAGCAATTTAGGCCATTCAGAGCCCCAACAGGCGTGCCACAATGCTCCATATTTGGTCCGTTGCCGTTAGCCTATGTCAACAACCTCCCAGTCGTAAGTAACCCTCCTAATGTTACGTGTGCTGAGGATGTGGAGCTTTGTGTGACATCGGAGACAGAACACTTTCAAAGAAACTTGGATACCCTGCAGATACGGCCCGTGCAGAGTCAACAGCCTTTTAACACGTTCAATTGGAAGACTATGCAAATGCATCATCACGGTACTAAGATATACCGCACTGGCGGCGCTATTCTGGCCACTGTCCACCAAGAACACGATCCAAATAGCGTAATCACGTTGGACTTCCATCCGAGTGCTGACATAAATAAAGCCAATAGCAGGCTAGCAATGCTCATTAGGTTTCTCAAAAGATTCCCAACCGATAACTTTTCGCGTATCTATAGACAAGGGGTAAGACCACTACTGGAAGTCAGCGTTCAGAGATGTGCATCCTATTGAAAAAAAGACGTAACCGCTTTAGAGGCTATCCACAGGAGAGCTGTAAAAGAAGTTGAGAGTCTACCTTCTTTGTTGTATAAGAACCATCTCCAAGCTACAACTAGTTCCCCTAGCTTACATGCGTTTGAGAGGTGACCTTATATTGGCAAACAAAATCCTGTTTTCCAGAACAACCTGACGAAAACCTTTTTACCGTCGTTGATACAATAAATCTCAAACGCCACAAATGCAAGGCTTCTATACCATGTAGCAGCCTCCCATGTAGATAACACAGCTTCGCCGTTCTAGTCTGTTCGATATGGAATGTCCAACCAGTGATGATTGTTCCCGCAACACCACTCGATGCATTCAAGAAGCAGCTAAAAGACTGGACATTGGTCATTGGCACCCGGGCACTCATAGCCCTGTGTCCCTTCATTACTATCATTTCCTCTTTCCTCGTCTTTTTGTTATTTCACTGTTGCACAACAAAACGCTGCAGCCACCCTAGGCGTCCCATGCTACTAACTACCTCAACATTCTTACCATTTCAGCAGTTCACATGGTCGGAAGTGACGGACCACAATCCTAATGACACACTGAGACCGAATCTGTTGCGAAAGCACACCCCTTACACTACTGGTTCGTACCGGTATATCATAAGGCAGGGATAACACGGGTATTACGTTTCCTGCTCCAAAAAAAAACAGCGGGCCAGTGAAAATCCATCACGGATGTTTGTGACAATCTAAACCGGCCGAGGTTATTCACTGTGACCGATATACCAGCAAATCGAACTATCGAGAGAAAACAGTAAACCCAGCGGTGCGGAACAGATTTGAGTATATACGGCTTAGTTTTGTTAGGGCGCACACCCTGTGACCGTCCCAGGGCGCCGCTGTCGTGAGAAGGAAGGAAAAAACCACTAGACTCAGTCCGAACTAGCGGAACTTCTCAAAACGATTGAGATCTTTTTTATACCGCCATGTACACGTGCGATCCTAACTTTTTTTTCCCGGTAACTGTTTTCTTTGATGTCTTGGGAATGTGTGAACATTACGTGTCCTATGAATACTTTGTACTTACCGCCTTTGTCGCACACGTTTTGGAGCGGAACAAAGATACTTATTTCGAACGCGTCTTTTGGCTTGCCTTGGGAGCGAATACGGGACAGTCGCGGTACTATTCGAGACCGAGCTTTTCGCGTTAATATTTATCGGAACGAGAATCCGAATTCTGCCAAGCGAATTACGATAACTAGGACAAACCAGCGTACCGTTTAGGAGGGTTTCACAAGTTTATAAGGTGCAATCTTTGAGATCCAGAGCCTGATAACGAAGTTACTGAACAGACTGCAAACTGTCGTTGTGTATGCAGACTAAGTTGTGACTTACGGACAGAGAGTTGACATGACTGTCTGCAAAAAATGTCACGTTAGGTTTCATGGGGCAAGAACAGTTGACACGTTCGGACGGGATGTAGTTGAATCAACTTCGAAGAGAACAACGGTGTAATAGAGTACAATCATATCGAATTTCGGAAATGCACATCACGTGACAGATAGACGAATACCACAACTGCATCGTGTGTCATCTGAATCAGTAGCATTTGAATGGAATTAGAATCTCAGCTAAGCGTGCCTGCACCACTAGCTCTATGTGTTGACACACCCGCACTCACGTTACAGCGTACCAGCCGATGTGACGTGACGCAATTACCAGACACGCTGGAATTCGGCATCTCACGTGACTGTTACTGTAAACGACAAAACGCTTAGGTATGATCGATAACACAACGTTATTCTCAGAACGTTGAGTGACGCGGACACAAATCGGATTCCAAGGGTCAAAACAAGTACGGCCAGTCACTACGGTGCTATTAACAACATAACCAATAAATGTTATAAAAACCGCAAATATTTATCTTCACAGGGAGTATAACGACAAACCGGAACCGAATGGGCTCCGCAGGCCCAGCGATAACAGTAACAAGAAACTCTTTGTTAGAGCTAGCAAGCAAATGCGGAGCCGGCAAATCAGTGTCTCCAGACGATGCACGCATGACTTAAATACGTATGGATCACCCAATAGAAAGCAACAAAGCTGGAGGATGGATGAGAACAGGCCGATAGGTATAGGCCTGGCGATGTCTCGAGCTCTCGGGTCGATGTGTTAAACAAAGAACACACCATTTAGATCAGGAAAATCAGCGAGACGAACATCGTTTGGATTGGGGAGGTCAATATGAGATTCATCAGAAATGAGAAAGGTCATCGGCAGAAGTGAGGAAGGAATCACTTCATCAGGATTGGAAGAATTGAGGGCATTCATCTAGACGTGGGAATCCGTAATCAGCACACCAGTTTTGACTTTCTGGCGTAGACCACAGATTTATCCAAGTTGATGGGATGAAACAATGGTTACCAGTAAAGTTCAGTCTAAATAATCCGTTGGTCAGGCGCAATGAAGTGCCTCAAATGATTGAGTTGAGGTTAGAGTCGGACAGACTGAACATTCGGGATTAATACACAACGTGTTCTCTGATCGCAGTGATCACCCAATATAGGAAGCTGCTCAACCGCTCAGGTGTGACGATTGAATCTTGCCCAGTTGGGAGCAAAGCATAAACTCAGTGAACAAAATACGCCGTATAAATGAAAAAGGAGAAGGAGCTGAACAGAGGAAGCAGATCATCATTTAAGACTTACTCGAGGGTTATAATTTCCTGTCTAACTGTTACGTTCTAATTAGAGTATCAGGTGCAGACCAGGGTCTATTGTACCTGTATTCCGATGATCCTAGCAGTTCATAGTACTTTCCGGATACAACATCTTGAATTTGCCCAGTCCGTGGGCTCCTGGATGTAAGTGCTCGTGAGGCTATTAGCTTCCAGTTTGCCGTTTCCCTTTTGACGCCCAATTCCTGGGCTAGTTCACTGCACTGCAGTCATATTCGCATGCCCGATCAACTAGGAACAAACACAGCGCATACCCCGTTTAGTGTTTTTCGGGATAGGCGCGAGGTGAGTTGGAAATACCATTTCCTCTAGGTTTTACAGGAACGTCCAAACACCTATGAACACGAATACGTCAGCGACGAATCGGTCACAGAGTCAATCGTCCTGTCAGCAGTGGACGATCGGCCTGAAGGGCTGTTCACCATCCGGTTAAATTATAAAATAGGTACAAACTCAATGACCCAATCACCTTTGTGTACCTAGCCGTCACAGCATTTATACAGTGTCAGTTTTCCTGTGGAAACGTTCCAACTTAAACTAATATTCGTCTCCTGTTCACATCATGATTTACCCGCCTCCGAGAGGCCCACGGTGGTCATCACCCCGTGCATCGATCTTCCATTTATACCATACTACTCACTATCGACGCTAAGTAGAATGCGACAATTGGCAAATTTGTGACGTTCACGAACTCATCAGCGAGGTTATTTAGCCGTCGCTGAGCATTGCACGCCGTTGCGCGAGACTGTTAGGCTTACAAATCGATACGATAAGTGTTCTACCGGAATTTATGCACTCGAGGTCTATCAAAGTCAAAAGACCGTCTTGGTCAGCTCGTGATGATTCCGTAGTGAAAAACCTGAAACAAATGCAATAATGAATGGGAATAAACGTACATTCAAGGTAGTCAGTGTGAGAAAAATAGTCCACGGACACGTAGCCTCGTAATAATGGAACACTGTAGTCCGCTGAGCAACTCAAGTGTGCTGGAACTGATAAATAAAGGTTGACCAAATGAGAAGGAGGCGAAACCACTAAACAGATCAACGAAAGTTACAGTCATCGAAAGCAAAAGGGACCCGCCTCGTCATAATCTCGCGTTCATAACAGGTAGTCACAACGCATTCTGTTGGACAGCAAAGTTTGCTATAAGTGTCAGAATGTTTGTTTTTTTCTAGAGGAGAAATCTTACTTTTTGACCCCCTCCCCAAATTATCTCCAGCATTTCATGTACAATAATAAGGTGACAAATTATCTTACTGTGGTTCATGTAAGCTTGAGAACTGTCGCAATCTCACGCTTAAACTTATTCATTCGAGGCAGTAATCAGTTAGCTACTTTTGTCAAGAATCCCAAAACGGACTCATACGCACACGCAATCATCATAAAGTGTTAGAAAAAAACTGATACACAATCTACAATATAAGTAGAGTTGGATGATCAAAGCATCCCATTATACGTTTACACTTTATAATTAGCCAGTTTGATTGAGTGGATTTTTCCTAATCGCATTACAAGTCATTTGCTGACGTGTGATGTACGGAGTCACAAGCAAGCAGGATACATTGTCAGCTTGCTAAGGAGAGTGTAGTTGATGGAAACTTAAAAAGTGTGATCCTTAGCGATCAGCCATCTCAAAATGCACTAGGTAATGAGAACAATCTTCAAATGCAATGAAACCCTTTACATTCATTGAACGTCATTAAGTCGACCTTACCACGAACGAGCGGAACGAAATCTATAACATGACTGTTTGCAGAAACAGAGAAGAGGATTACAGTTGTAATCAGGTTATGGGCATCGCGCAGCAAACGAGATCAAATGAGTGGTATTATTAAAATGTCTTAAACTGAAATAATTTATCAATCTCGCACAGTTTCAGAAGATGCACATTTTTCTGTCAGTAAGGAATATAGAATGATTCAGACATATGGTCTTTTAAGTTAACTTTTCAAGCAATTACCACTTCAAACTTCTAAGGACGAAATAGTCTGCCAAAGACGTTGAACCGACAACAAATCTTACGGATTGTGCGAACGAGTAAAAACAGTAAATCGTCGATGGGAGGGAAGGAGTAAACTGGAGCAAAAAAGCTGAACAATTTAGCATCAGTGAAACTTTAAGACCAAATTAGGCTAAAAACAGACCTAGGGAAAAAGCTGATTGAAATTTAAATCCTGCAACTTTCCCAAGATTCGATGTAACATTAGTTTTGGACTTACTCTTTACTAACTGCCTACTCCCCCTCTTTGTGAGTAGTATGCTCTATGACATA
>LUCH01018423.1:0-14462 GCA_013368495.1 Paragonimus heterotremus
CATTCGCGACGCCACAGGTTGTTGAACACCACTCTACTCTACAATCATTCGGAAACCGCAACAGCAATTGCAGTCCCGAACGTTAAGAAGCAACATGTCAAGCATGGGCACGGTTCAGAATGTCATGGGATCTAGATGATTGTCACATCTATACGCAAATTCGAGATCGATGCGCCAAACTAACCAGGTAGGATAGATTGGATTTCCAGTGACGTTCAACCCAGCGCTTCGTCAGTGATCACAAAAGCTTGCACAAATTGTCTCAAAAGCCCGTAAAGCCAAAGCTGGTGGACCCCAGTTAGTCTGCCCGCAAGGGCTTACCAGCCCAGATGGTGAAGCTTCCGAAGTTCGTGTTAGCGTTTATGGCATTGTGTTTTCTAACAGCGTGAGAGTAAGTGTAAACACTTCCAGAGAAGTCTCCACAGTGGATGCCAAAGCGGATGCTGTGCTAACGAAACTGTGAGGAATTAAACCCATACTTCCCGGTCCAGACTGTATACCTACTCTAGTCCTTGCCTACGGGGCTGCACAGTTAGCTGTCTAATAATGGAATACAGTTTGGCATTGTTTAAGTAAAATGGCCAGGGCAGCTGTTAAGGTGAATACATGAGGCATAATTAGGAGTTGATCATGGCTTACGTCAACCGGATGAAGCAGCTAACAATGTCATCGCAAGGCATATGAATCGGAATAACAAACGCGTTAAATAATTTCGACTAACATTATATGATTCACAACATTTTCATATGAAGCTAGGTGAACGGCTGTTTGCCAGTCACGTTCCCAGGATTTCGATTTCACCGAAAAATTTCCCAAACGTGTGACTGGAACTGCCGTTCGTTTGATCCAGATATGGCGTGCGTACACACTGGTAGCTGCTCCGTCCAATTGACGTAGACTATGATGAACATTGTTGAGAAGAACACGGGAGAAATCAGAATAAGCGCCTTTTTAGACCGTTGGGTATAAGTTTTAATGATCTCCTTTATTTCTGGCGACAACTGAAATAAATTACTGGCGACCATCAGTGAATTCTGCGACCGGCGAAAACATAGACCAACACTCATCGAAATCATAAGCGTCCATGATACGAAGATGGGAAGGTTGTAGCTGAAGCGGTAGAGGTGGGAAGCAATTTTTTGTCGGATAAGTAACGAGCATCAAGGTTAGTTATTATCTGTCAGTCAAGTGGTGCAATGACTCGCGTATACATGGCGAGCTACATTCAACAATAGCCAATAAGCAATAAACAAAACAATACGCACTTTGTTAATGATAGGGTGAGACGTGTTACCTATGTTTACACCATACCGAAAGTAGAAACCACCAGGTAATAAAGTAGACCGTTTTCCACAGGACGTACTATAAGGGAAACAAGGTGAACATATAATTCAGATGTACAACTAACCAACAAGCGTGGCGGCGTAGTGTTTATTAGGAATTACTGGGACATTTGGTGTACAATGTTGTGCAAACTTAACGTGGTCGAAAATTACAAATTCAAACCACGCAAAGTTGAGCGTTTATGCAAGAACGGAAATACGTATTCCATCAAGAAAATTCCCACGGAAGCATTTTTAGAACGTAAAATCTATTAGGAAAGCCAACATAATGCATTTGTCGGAAAAAATGTGGATATTTTCCTCAACAAAAGTGTGAATATGAACAATTTTTAGGTATGGCTGGTATTTCTTACTGCAACATAACTATTCTACTCAATGAAGTCCATATACTTGTCCCATGATATGCATTTTAGTATTTCATGAAAAATTCGAAACACCTCTTTCCGCGTTTAAATGGCCATTTCCAACTCGTTTCGGCCTTGGAGCACCATGCCGGCGAACCACACAGCTGGGAGTGTTTTTGAGTGTCATTCTTCCAACAGGTCACCTCGTCTCCATTCTAGCGTACATCGTGATTTCACGGAAAAGTTAAGAACACGGGTGAAAACGAATGGTTAAGACGGCGGATACAACAAATAAAACACAAACAGTTGCCCACTTTTTCAGATGGTCCTACGTTGAAGTTGGTTCAAAGGCGTTTCTTACGTTTGCAGTCTTTCAAAAAAGTTTAGTACTCATGTTTCAGCAACATTTCGATTATCGAAGTTATAATCACGCTTCCTTGCTTAAATGCGTCCAGAGTTGAATGAAATCATGTGTGCTCCAGTTTCATGACGTCGATTTTCATTATATTATACCTACAGTTATCCGAAATAACGTAGAATGCAACTTAGCGTCATTTTCCATTGATCCCTTTGTCACTAAACTACCGCCTGTACTTTGGTTAAATCTTCGGAAGGTTGGAACACGAAACTCTTCAGATAACAGAATCCTAAGATTTTAGGAACTGCAATATGTCACAAAATGTCAACTGCTTTAGTAGCTAGAAAATATTTTTTATCTTAAATATACCAGGGATATTCCCGGCCTACCGATTACTCGCACCATCACAAAACACTGCTTGCAGTTTTCGGACCAAAGAAGGGCGTTTCAGTGTAAACGGCAAACGGTCTACAGTGTTGGGCAACTAAATATTACTTGGCTACGAATTTACCATCAAACACCAATCAACAATCAATATCGGGCATGCGGTTGCTTTATCACGACTGATCATGATGCAAACTATGCGCCGGCAGAAACAGTGAGGAACCTTCTCGTAACTGCGTCAGTGGTCCAATAATGGACAAGGCAGGATATAACTATAGAGAATTGTGATGATTGTAAATCATGACGGAACACTGTGTGCTATTGTTGCTTTACTGCAAGAATAACTACATTGTACAAAACTGAATACTATACGATTTTGTCGGCTGGCTTGCTAAGTTATTACTGCTGCGAAGAAACTAGCTCTGGATTTGAGGTAAATACATTTCTGATTCCTACTATGTATTTGCATGAACCTTCCTCGCTATTTTCGCAACGGATGGCCCCAGAATTGCATTTATGATGAGATGACGTAGTACTCCCAACGAACAGACTGTCCTCCTGCTGTTAATTTTCGCGTCTTGCTCAACGAAGGTATGATCGCTCTATTTGGTCCCGTAACACGGGCGCCGCAGCAGTTTCATCGCAGCGATCCCGGTATTATTCGGATGAAAGCGCTGGCACGTAGGTGTGTTTGCTGGCCTTACATGGATTCCGACGTCACAAAATTTTGTAAAGACTGCTCTGCTTATGCATTGGCTGGAAAATCCCCGGGGAAAACTGAATTTTAATCGTGATCAGTGCTGGGGAAGTCTTGAATTCGCGTGCACCTCGGCTTCGCCCGACAAATAAACGGTCAAACATTCTTCGTGCATCACAACATACGTAGCAAATGGCCGTAAGTTTGGCTGATGGAAACAACGTCGGCAACCCCCACGGTACGGAAACTGGGTCAAATATTCAGTCGATTTAAATAACCGGAGATAATGGTATCTGAAAACGGCACTTAGTTCACTTCCGGTACATTTATAGACTTTTGTAAGCAGAATGGTACTGACCACCTACGGTCACCGCCTTAGCATTTTCAAGATGGTCAAGCTGATCGGTTTGTTTACTCTTTCAAAATGGCCCTTCAAAAGGTCAAAACGGAGGGACATACGGCCGACGTTCTCAAAGCGTTCCTCCCCAATTATCAAACGACTCCGAATCATCAGATTCTGGAAGGGAAATCCCCGACCAAGGAGCTGACAGGATGTGAACTGCAAGCATCCAGTGATCCACAGTATCCTTCTATGTCATTGGTGGCTGACAGGAATCTTCCGATGAACTGGCGGTCTAACAGAATGCATGAGTAGCAATCCCGTTCCTTCGAGACTGGTCAGTCGGGCTGACCGGGAGCTATTATAGGATTAAGATTACATGAACATCCGGGGGAATTTGAGGCCGCCGGTGTACAGTATTCTGTTAAGTTAAAATTGACCCACACATTGAATACGGTATACTAATCATATCGAACTGTGTGGGGAAACAAGCGGTCCGCTCAAAAGATCGAGGAGTTCCGCTGGAAGAGCTACTGGGCAACGTTAAAGGTCAACAGGCACGTCAGAGACGCGGACCGTTGAGCGTCAAGAGAAGTCATTAATCGTTGCCAACACCTCGACGATCAGGCATCACATGGACCGCTGTGGCTTTCTCACTAATGTATAGTCTAGTTTATGGCAGGAAATTTACCGTCTAACTGACGATTGGCCTTCAGCATAGCTCAAAATACAACATCACGAACAAACAGTTCATTTTGACAACTCGTAAATCCCTTAAAAATTCTCCGCTCAGATTTTTTCCTAGTGAAATATACCTACATTTAAAACAAACTCCCACATGCAAATGGAACCAGTTATAATATACATCAATCCAAATGAAGCTTCGAAACCTTCCTGACATTAAAGAACGTCGTGTCGATTTTCATTCTCTGCATGCCTGAAGACGATATCTTCGAAAACGGACCTAATAACATCTAAACATCTGATCTAATCTAATAACATCTGAGGGTGAACCTATACCACGTGATGTAACACACTTCGTACTGATCAAAGCTATCAACTTCGTCATTTGAGAAATTCCTCACTAAATCGCTTACGTATTGTTGAACCTGGGAGTCGTAATGCCCCAGCATTTGAGTTCCAGGTTCAAGATGCACATCAGAACAGATTCTCGTGACCAATGAAGAGACTTCCTTTTGGCCGCTGTTGAGTATACAGACCATCCTCTCAGATAAGCGTGGTGCATCGACCCCTCATGTGTGCATAAGCAATGCGACCATTTTCGGATTTGGAATCCTGGAAACGCGCCTGCATATGCCTTATTTTCAGTCTGGGCCTGAGTGTTCGATTGCAAGGCTAACGTGGTGACACCTCTAATCCTAGCCGTCGACCATGATTTCTTCAGTTACTGTGGGTAAAAATTATTTTACCGCATAATCCGCCCCATCGGCTCGGTACCCGGTGCATAAATTGAAATCATCGAAATCTGCGTCATGGAATCATAACTGATTGTTTTAACTGACCGTTTACTGAAAACGACCTTACGGTATGTCACTTTCAAATTTCGGTATGGCTGCTGTTGTTGTGGTCGATTGCGTGTGGCAATAGATTATATTGCAGCTTTTGAGGCGATGTTTGAGATTCGTGACTTTCGCTTTCTCTCATAGTTCCAGCAGTGCCTTCAGAGGTACATGGAGGATGTAGGCGTCATCAGTATTTGTGGGACGAGCCACAAGTCCAGAATGTTTCAAAATTAGGATGAATATGGCATAAGTCCCTGAAAACCGTGCAGATTTATTACGGTTGTACGAGACATCCAAGGTGTACGGGTGAACACAGGGGTGTGCGACATGTCTGATTAGTTAACTGTTAGTTTTAACAGTTCAGTTTTAGCGACCCATGTTGCAGATTACGATTTCATGTAGTTCGGCTTACATGCGAGCAGAAGAAAGCGCGAATCAATATAACCTGGAGCGACTATCCCCTTGAATCCACTAAAGAAAGTGAGTTGCTTCACATATTCGCATATCCTACAGATATCAGATTTGACGAACGAAGTGGTGAGGGCTTTATCTGATACACGGCTCCAGTCATCCGGAACGACACCCAGAAAGCGTAGAAACCAACGGTTATTTTCTGTGCCTGGAAAAGTCGGAAGTAGTATGCACTATTTTCTACAGACTCCAAGTATATAATTCACGCCGATATCTCCATGTGTTCGTTCTCACTGACTTCACTCGTCTACTCATGTGGTTCGTCATAGGTAATGTGTGGCTCAACCCGTAAGCCAGGAAAATTTCACGTAATTGCTGTAAGTTTTCAAGCGGGAATTTCTCCTCGATGTCATTCGTTCAGAAAGTCACCCTATCCTCATTTCATCGTACGTCATAATTTCATGGAAACATTCACAAACGTGGTAGCTACCGATGGCTGTGCATGCGGAAAATAGCTAAGATGATACCAACTACTCGCCTAGATTTTGCGCATATATCCTACGCTGGAATATGTTTACTGGCGTATCACAAGTTTGCAGCTTTATAAAACGCTTAGTCCTCATGATCCAACAAAGGTTCAATCATCGGAAGTATAGTCATTTTTTCATGCTTAATTACGTTCAAATTTCTATATGAACATGTTTTCATGTCTGTGACATGGAGTTCCATTATGTGTCACCATTTATCTTCCAAACCAACGTAAAATGCAACCTTTCGTTGGTTTTTCCCCAATCCCCGTGGCACTGAACTGTCGCACATTCCTTGCTTACGTTTTCGGAAAATTAAAACCAAAAGATTTTCCAACAACAACATTCAACGAGTTCGGGAAGTAAAGCACACCGTAAAATTACAGCAACTTAATTTACTTAAAAAGCATTTTTACCTCAAAGGTTACAGAGATATTTACGGTCTACTGCTTAAAAGCTGTGTGACTCTGCGCTTCCGAAACGTCAGCGGTGTACACGTCTCAGCAACTGTGAAGAATACTTTATCAGTTCATTGCGTAATCCGTGAACCGGACGACAGAATCTGAACCCATCTCAAGCCTAAACCGCTAAGTGGGAGCGCAATTTAAGTGCAGCGTTTTTACGCTGGTTTCCAGTGTTAATGGCGGTGAAACTAGGAATCTGATCATCCCATCAGCTTACGAAGACTGGTACATGCTCAGTTGAGCCAAACGTTCTCATTAAGTGGAATAAAGATGTTGTTGTTGGGCCTTCAGGCTCCACGTACGAAAACTTAAGGAGGTTTATCTTCAGAAGGTCAAATTTACGCACCAAAGGAATATGAGGGATGTCCAAAGAAGTGACAATTTCCAGACCGGCTAACGTGAGTTCGTCTGCCGCATAATCGGCGGATGAAGGTCTGTGTAACAGGCCAGTTAACAAAAGTTCGACAATGGCCGATCAAACGGCGCACCAGTTGCCTGAGGGATCACGTTACGTTTTCAACTTAGCGAGGTGGAAAACCCGAAACAAAGCATATACATACAGGGCTGCCCCACCAACCTCAACTTTGTTTCTGTCATCCCAATATTGCATGATGTCAATGACTGTACTTTCAGAGTCCGGAAAGATGCGCAAATCGAAGTCTCGATTTTGCAACTACTGCGGGCCTTGAAGTAAAGCAGAAATCACGGAGTTCAGTAAATTCATTTGACGGTCAAAATGTGCTGGTGCAGGCGCGCTCACTGTATCGAATTTGGAGGCCACAGTCGTGTGAAAATCCGACCCAACCCAATTCCCCCAAATGGTTTATCCCTGTATATTCTACCGCCCTTGTTTCTGGCCGCTACTTGACGTTGACCTAAATGTTTTGTTTTATCGCGCCAATCAACTGTTGCGCGAATGGGCACTTGTCGCTTTTTTGTACTTTTCAAGGGTAGTGCGTGCATCACATTTTGGAGCTAGGCTCGTCCCTGTCGTTTTTGAACCTGTTGACTGTTCGAAAGAACTCTGTTTTGTATGAATGTCATATTGTGTGTTTATAGTTCAACTTTGGCCTATTTGGCATCAATTATCTCCTGGAAACGATCCGTCGATCGAAACTGTTGAGGTTGTCTTTTTATTAACTTTGATCATTTGTTCAATAGTGCCGTGGCTTTGTGAACCAATCTTGTTTTGACCATTGATCGTTGGTTTATTGCTACGCGTTGCTCAATGTCTTCGCGGAAGATTGTACACTTACCAAGGTTGATAATGACAAAGTGCTTACTAAGTCGGCAATATGGTTGATGTAGATCGTTTCCAATGTGTCCCCGCTTGAGTTGGCGACAAACTATTTCTTGTTCTACTGCATCAACTGAGGGTACTCTGGGTTGACCAGCCAAGACACGGATGTCAGATTCCAGTTTCTGAGGTTCTTTTTCGGAAAGACTGCGATGAAATATCAGTCCGGTAAAACCCAGGGTACGTGGATGCCCTTAAGCATGGAGGCCAAATGTACTACTTTCGTGTGATTAGCACGGGCTAGTGAAATCTTTGCTGTATGCGGCCTCTCAAAGCTAACATACCCAGCTATTTTTAACACTCGCGCACTTAACCACGGGCTGAACGATTCGATACCGGCCTCTTGCAGAAGCCTGGCTAGATTTTTCACTGCGGTGTCTTAGACAGCCACCGAGGCATAGAGGGGTTGTAAATGATCACGGTATCTGCTTGAGCAACTGGGTACAACTTCTCTGGCGCAGTGGCTGCGTACGACTTTTCTTTGGTTTAATATCTGCAGCTGTCATTTTTGGCCAGTTTGGAAGACGGACAATCAACAGCTATAGACTCGGAGCCTGATGTTGCCTGCTTCTGCACTTTGTTGTGATGATGCAAGCCACCCTAATCAACTCAGCCGAATCTGTAAAAGACGGTAGTGAGGCGACTGCGTTCGCAGAGGTTTGCCCAGCAGATCTAGAATGAGTCAGAAACCAACTCGGACGATTCGTAATAGGAAATCTGTACTTATTATCATGCCTACCAAGTTCTACAGCTAAACTGTCTTCGAAAAGCCCGTAGACAAACAAAGATCACCGGAACAAAAACAAGATTTGATCGAAGATTCTACCGCACTGATTCATGAGAAGTGAAGTGTACAAAACAGTCACCTACACATCTGAACCGCGAAAATCAGCATCAACAGCAAAATAGCTAACAAAATACTTGAATCGACTACTTGAAGATGAAATTACTACAAAATGAATGCGCGAACTCACCTCACGATTGCCGCTGATAAATCAATCTGAACAGAAAGCGTTTGCTTCCTCAAAGCACGTCAAATGGAAACAAACAGCTTAAACAATGACCTCCGAGCCGGCGAAACGATATTTTCGGTCAAGATACATAATTAGAGGGAGTGATAGATAGTGAACAAAATAAAGATTTCGGGCATCAGAAATATCCGGAAAGAATTTTCTAACAAGTTCGACAACCGCGTGGTCTATTCAAACAAGCTTCACGGGTCCAAGCGTTGCAGCGGAAGCGCTACTTCACATGGTTCTTAACGCTGGCAACCCTTGGGCAAGATCCGCAGTTCGACCGTTTCGTCATAACCGTTTAGAATAATCAGGTGATTAGGCTCGACAGAACAAATCAAAATGAAGACGTATAACGTTCATAAGGCTGACTCATTCAAATCTAGTTAACGTTCGAAAACCAAAATGTGAACTCACAGCATTCACATTTCCTGTAAACGTGGCCAAACACAGTTACGACTTTATCGCACTATGTCATCAGTGGTAACAAATCGAACAGATAAAGCCTAAAAATTTCAAAGTTCGGGCTGGTTATGATGGTCATTGAGGTGGGCCCACAAAAGACACTCACAGGAATCGACTGTTTGCGTAGTAACGTCGGGCGGGCGAAAAACGGGGAAAAGCAAACCGTGCGCACAACTCTTGCATTACGTATGTAGATCATTTTACTCCGTTTGGGTAACACATAAAACGTGAGGTAAAAGCTCTGCTGTACAGGATTGAGGTGTAATTAGTTATTGAAAGTTGGAAGGTTTACATTCGTGATAGACACATTATTCGACAACGCGCGTATCTTCCGCCAAAACGCACGCTAGCAATTTTGCTTTCCATTGTTTTTATCTTCTGTGGTTCCTTCTTCCTCAGAGTGGATATTAACCGTACCGTGCGTCTTGTGCATGTTTTTTGCGACAGTTCGGCCTGCATGTTTGATACCCGTTTGCTGTGAACCGCCTTATATTGTAACTTTCCAAAACGACTTCAGCTGTTAGTTTTTTTCAACAGTATTCCAGTTGCTAGCCATCTGTCTCTCTCAACCCATGTACATATTCCCTTGTTACCACACAATCCTTCCGCGCGCATTTTTGTTTTATTTCAATATTTATGTCCCTGTGAATCTCCGTCGTGGTCGGTGTACAACTGGCTCCGTGATACCAATATGTCCACAAAGCACCTTAAAACGGGTGATCGTATCCATGTCCTCCCCGTCAAGAGTGAGAAGCAGGCAAAGTACACTGTAAGAAGTTCCCGGGACTGATCTGTTAGCCTATTGAACTCAAAACTATTCTTCTGCACACACTAAAAAGGTTCAGTAAGAAATCAGTGACACGCGTAACCAACGAAACATGGAGTAACAGTGCAACGTAGCCAATGCTTCAATCCATAGGCTGAATACTGTGGACGGCGTTCGGCACCCAGTCAGTTTTACTTTATCGCTTACTCGTTTAACTTGGTTGTTCTGTAGTATGTAGCATCGAATCTACGTCCCACACCGTGCACGCTAACAACCGCGTTTATCCAATTATTTATTGTATCAATTTCCGTTTATCCAGTTGGCCACTTTTCTTCGAGTTTTGTTATTCATACGTCAAGCTATCTTCCCCAGTCCAGCTTAATCAGTTAATCCTACTAACATATTTCAAACCCACTTGAAGTTCACTTGTGTTTATCGGGTGAGTAAATTTTATTTAATTTTCTCCCAAACATTCAGCTGTTTACTACCGCTGCTTCTACTTATCTGTCTGTTAATATGTATTTAACTCGTTATTCTGACGATGACAGTTTCGACTAATGTCTGCCTTTGTGGCTGTTCAGGTTGTTTTAATAAAGTAGTTCGGGATGTGGAATGTAAGAGGTGTCACCAGTGACACCATACAAATTGAACTGAATTAGTGAAGGAGAAGTAAGCAAGAATAGAAAAGAGTTGGCTTCAATTCACTTGCACGGCGTGTCACTTCACTACCATGTTTTCCCGTTCATACTGCGATAATATGTCCCAAAAACGCTTACAATAATGTGGTGCTCGCCTGAGTCCATAATTATCGCCTACATGAAAACAAATCAACCGTGTCAAACGTGACTCATCTGCAACATCAGGTTCCTTGATCTCTCTGTGACAGCGGTCACTCAGCAAACTGGAAGAGCTATACACTGTAAATCCTGTTCTAGAAATGGCTTGAGCTGGAATAAAGCTGCCCAAACATGCAGTAAAAAGAAATGTCGCGACCCTTGAGAAGTAGAGAGAGAGGGAGTGTGTACTCGTTTCAGAATGTGGGTGAGACTCTGGACTGAACAGTGACTCGCTGAAGCTAGTCAGATGCATGTCGGCCATCGTTTTGCTCCCTTGCGACCGAACATTATCCTCGCTAGTTGGCTGCGGTGAAAGAGCAAAGCGATGAGGGGAATCATGGTAACTATCTCCCAGGCCGTCACTCCAGCGGGGGTTCTTATGAGGGTACATGAATTGAACAGACCTTTCCGCAACCTAGAGGCCTGATTTCCGGTAGGCTTACTGTGGATCAGTTGACCGTGAGCCATAAGCTTTCTCTGGCGAACGTCACAGACAACCCAGAACGTCCGGTACTGTCCACAATGAATGTGACTGCCGTCATCGAACACAGTTTGAATGCTAGCTTCATCGACCTGCAAACAATGACAGCTGCCTGTTTATCGGGTCCGAGATTGATGCTACAGTCAACGAGACAGGAAACCTTGTGTAAACGCTCTGACACATCGAATGCACATTATTTCGCTGGCTTTGAGGGCTGGGTCACAGCTTCAACATGACCAGGTTTATCGGCTGGATTTTTGCAAGAATAAATGAAGACGGAGACCATGGGACTGTTGGGCACTTCCTAGTCCATGAAGGATACAATAGTGATGGAGACAAAGAGAAGCATATGAAGCTCAAGGTCCCAACAGAATACGAATGTGCTCATCTGAAAGACCCCATGCAGAGTCATCTGCAATGGTTCCATCATTTTCGTCGTACTTATACGCAGAGTGTCAACAAGCAGGTTGTTCCAGCAGGCCTTGAAAGGGCGCGCTGGAGCAACCCATCCTCTTGTACTTGCACTCAAATGTAAGTTGCGCAGCGACCTTCCGAGGGTCAGCTAAGCTCAGAGATGACCCGAAGTGGTCCGAAGTACTTGCTACACAACGTTTACCACTCCTAAACTGCGTTTACACTAACTGCCCCAGTTTTATGAGCTGGCTACCAGAACATGAGCAGCTGACGTACGATAGACATCATCATGTAGTTGCACTTGCTGAAACGTGGTCGGCATACGAAATCAGAATGATAAAATCATCATCGATTCTGATCACCGAGCTGACTTTCCGAGGAAGCACAAGTAGAGTGCCGCAGTTCAGTTTTGCTTGAACGCACGTGCGCTTTTCCAATACTTTTCCCACGCACATCCTGTGATGTGTACGTTGTTAGCCGGCTGCAAGTCAAACTCCGTGACTATGACTTGAAGTTACTAGGTGTCATATACCACGCACACTCGTGCTCCCGTTTGGCTTATAAAATCGTTTCATATAACCTAGTTGCTTTTAATTCAGTTCAATACTTCTCCCAATTAATTAATATGGATAGATTCAACGCTCCGGGGACCGCCTGCACTAGTCTGGGACAAATTACCGGGATCAGCTTAGATAGAGAACCGTTCATGATAGTGATTCAGACTGCTTAGGCTCAACATGTTTACACGCTCACTGTGTACCATTCGGGACAACTAGCTTCTTTGCTGAATTTCGTAGCCGTCAACGAGAGTGACGGTTAACGACTTCAATTCCTCTTAGACACCGTGAGTATATAATGGTTGATACCAGTTATCCTTCCTATTGGGTGCGGAAACACGGCCGGAAGCAAGTAACTAGCAACTTCAACCGAACTGACTGTAATGGTATGGAGAACCATCTCAGCACGATCTCCGTAGCATCAGACTAGGCAACTTCGTAATTATAAATGATCATAGATATAATTCACGAAATAGACAGATTGGACAAATCCCCGCAAGCTCATCAATTGCTCCGCACACTCCCATACTAAGAAATATTCGACGCCTCCTCGGTCGTGCGCACTTATTAGCGATACAACGCGACCGTAGAAACGTGGGGACATCGGGGTGTCAACAGATGGTTTTACTAGACTCAGTTCAGGAAATTCTATCACTAAAAACCATTTTGATCGAGAGAGTGCGGAATATAATAACCTTTATCACAAAAACAAGCGTCTTTGGCACAAAAACCTACCATCAGCCCTATCTCTGCATCAAGTAAACGGCTGGGTTACCTCTGTAGCACAGGAGGTCGGTGAGATATTAAGAAGCCGCCATGCAGCCGTCTGTGACACGCCGGCATAATATGCATCCAGTCTACTGCCACCCATTTCAGCAACCGATGTTAACAACAGAGTTGTCCATGAAAGAGGTGCAGAGTTTAATCTTTAGGCCTGAATCACTCAGCTCGATGAGCACAGACCAGGTTCATGTGAAAATAACAACCAAGTTGAACAGCATATGGGTAATGAGTTCAGTTCATGAATCAGGTGATCGACAGCCGTCTGTCAGTATTAATCGATCAGTCTAACGGATATTTCAAACAAGACCTGAGAACGTCTCTTCAAGCGTATAGCATCAAATAATCTCCTCACCAGCAGTCTGGCTTCTATATTAGAACACTGATATCTACCAACTCGGTCATCCGTGTGCAGTACACTACTTCTGTGGACGGTCTAACGAGTTAGACGAGTTAGACTGCATGCTAGTTTCCGACGCCATCTTCTCTGACTTCGTCAAATTACTTGAAGGAACGTCATAAGATCCACTCTTACACAAACTATAGACTTCCAGGGTTAAATTATCTGCTGAGGCTTCAACAACGTGACAAATAACTTCAGATCAACGGCCGTGAGGGACTTCGAGTGAATGGAGAATAATTTTACCGCGTCAGGACTAGGACAGGCTCAAACCGTATTATTAACTACACCGATGGAATGATATGTTGTCCGCGCGGATTGCGTATCGTCTCAGCAAATCGGATTAGACACATGTGGTCAATCCCATCTAGTGGAAGACATGTTCTACACTGCCTGGTCACATTCGTCATTTTCAATAAATTTCAAGTTGAACATTACCCACAATTTATCGCAGCTGTCACATTCCCATAGAATTTCCAGTCGATCCCTTTCGAAAAGAAGCACTAGACTCGAGTTTCGCTTTCATTAGAACTCGTCAGTAGTGCATATCATCGCCACTGCCAGGACTTGAACCACGACCACGTTGTTCATGGTAAACCAGGTTTACCACAGCGCCATTGACCTTACATCAGGCACGACGGAATTGTCCTATGTAAAAACTCAATCACTTTCGCTTGTGAGTAATGATCAGGTTGCCGGATCGTCTTGGCAGGAGACACAGTTACTGTCTGTTAACTCCAGTCGATCAACCCTCGACTAATTCAAGTACCTACACATATCAGTAATCTTCAATATGAAATATACAAAACAAAATAAAGGACGACCAGGTTTATCCGATCAAATAGTTTCACTCGCCATGGTGGCAGGGATAGTTGTGCATGAAACATCGACAGCGCTGATGCCAAGTCGTAGACGTTCCCTGTGTGTTAGATGCGGTGCAGTGGTACGAATATAAAGGCAATTATCCGTTTCACGGGATTCGCCTTGAAGGTCGTTCAAAAGGCAAAACGGTCCGTTTGGCGCGAATCCTCGATTTTTAAATATTTGTTTGGTGTTTTAAAA
>LUCH01018424.1:0-14578 GCA_013368495.1 Paragonimus heterotremus
CTAACTTGCACGTTACTTCCTCATTATCCGAACAATGCTTGTAAACGTGAGGGAAATTTTCCGAGTACTTCGACAACACGGAATTACCGATTACGGTTGTACATTCTCCATTGTAAATATATTTCCACAATAACTGCCGTATTTTTGTTGCTGCGTCGGACGCTCTTCGGTTAATTCGTCTTAAGTCGGAGCACTGTTATGTAATTGACGGCGTAAGGAGTAGCTTCCCCTAAGTATAATAGGCAAATTACTTGTGGAATTGAGAAACGAGGTAAGAAGCGTGATACGCGGAAATTTTTTGACCGTCCTATGAGTGACCTAAAATGTTCAGTTAGGACGCTCACAGGACACTCATGGGACACTCATAGGACGGTCGTGCTGGCTAGGGTCCAGTGAGCTATAAAGTCTTATCCAGGATGGCGGCGGATTCTGAGGACATTCAGAATCAGCCTCATTTTGCCCATCTCAAGTAAACTGGTGCCCTTCGTGAGCAGTGTTGTGGTCCACCTTTATCCCACCAATATCCTAGTGGGGACCGCAGCGTTGCTCAACTACAGATCTAGTAGATATGATGAAGTAAGCCACATTCTCTCTTGTGTCGTAGTTTGAAAGTAGCTCCCTTGATTCTCAGTGGCATATGGTCATCGGCTGTGGAATTTATTCTGATTGGCTGAAAATTTAGATGGCGCCTATTTGGAGGCTCAACGAAGATGACGCTTTGTGTTCGATAGACGCATACGTAACTGTCCCTGAGCCAACAGGCTGTGCGCACTGAACATGGATAATCCACCCGTAAGGGTGTTCTTTTTTAAAGCTACCACTGTTTACATGGCGCATGCAAAACCAAAACGTACTTATTACGGGACACTGCCTCGATAATTCTTTAATATATGTTGTGCCATTGCGTTCACGTCACTATTCCACTCAGAATTACTTAGGTACCTAGATACTTCTCTGGTTTTTTATTGAAAAAGCTTCAGATTTTTCCTACCGACCTCTGAAATGTCCTGAAAACCATTACAGAAAATGTGTATGAAATGTTCCAATATATTCGATGAGGTCCGATATACGTTGTCGCTGTTATGACTATGACGTTTTGGCGAATTTTTCCGCCTATTTACAATAGAGTTACATCTGTTCCAGGCGACGGACAGTTGCTTAATCGCAGTGACCAGTAAAAAACCTACACCCGATAACCCACTCTCATTTTCAGCTCGATGAGCTATCAAATGATTTCTTATAACTACGGATTCTATCCACCCAATATTGTAAACAAGGCAATCCTGTATCAGTTTACTCTATCGTAAGCATTTCTCTTTTTACAGCGACATTACTGCATTTTATCACACACGCCTGTTACAACACTGCTGGTCACGAAACATACCCATGCCGAACCAAAACTTAGTCACCTTGAGGACATTTTGACCCAAATTGTTACTATTTTCTACATAAATATCTCGAACATGCGTCCATCAGAAATCGTTCGCACAGAGTATCTGCCTGAAAATTCGACAGCGATGCATTTGCTCCGTGGAGAAAACACGCGCAAAATTGGGAGTTTCTCTGTGGTATATAAAATTCGGGTAAATATGGGACGCCAATTTTGATATCTTCATTGGACCATGAGTCTACAGTTGAAATTGTTCAACGTGTGGTCTCTAGTGAGAGATGTGCTGACACATCTGTTACAGATTTTTCCGCAGTGAGTGACCATCAGAAAACTCTTGGATTCACAGTTACTTTGGGAAGACCAGTGGTTACAAAACCATGGAATAAAAGGATTACATCTTAGAAAGTTAGCCCAGAAGTGTCAAACGTTCCATGCGGTTAGAAATCCTCAAAACGTGTACCTTTACACCATACTCATAAGGGTTATCCACAGTGTTGCCCGTAAGTTTAACACGGGTTGGCTAATGTCACAAATAACGTTAGATAGAGTGAGCAAAACAAAACATCGGTTTACTTATGGCATGCATTTGGTATCCATAATATCAGTTCACAAGGTTAACTGTGTGCCACACGCTCCTAATTCATCGACTTCCAACTACAGGCTCTATGGAACATCCTCTGACACCAATAACATCACAAGTTGTTTCTGAAGCGGTACCCACCAGTTAAATTGTGTTCCACATTTTCCTCAAGAAGTGGACTTTCTTTCACTGTATACTAGGACTTCATGCTACTGAACTGTTACACAGTCGGTACTATTTTGTTGGTTCGTTCAAGGGGGAACTTATTAGAGCCACCGTAGTAGACGTTTGCTCCTCGTTCCCATAACTTTCCTTTCAAGACTCACACGCAGCAGACCACTGTAGCAACCTGAAGATTGTGTTGGCTCGCCTGCAATATGATTTGTGAATTAGTTCCAAAACTTGTAGTATAGCCGGTGCATGGGGTAATAGGTCTGCATTATGTTTGCTGCCTGATTGTTTGTTCGCATGTTGTATGACTGTGTGACGCAAATCGAGAAACCTCTGCTAAAACAAACATCTGGTCCAATAACTCATTGATAGCTTGTCTTCAATCTTTTGGTTGATATCCAGTGACGATACCGTTTGAGACACTAGACGAGAGGATTCATACGTTACGCCCAATAAATGTTTAGTTGTCACTCTCAACTACCTTTTTATATGCCCCGGTTGATTCGCTTGTACCTTGGGAAACCGACTCGGTGCATCGTGCAATCTTAACAGTCAGTTTGCATCATACTACAGCATGCTGCGAGCAGGATATTGTTGTAGAATAAAACTACTTCAAGAGCACCACTGAGGAGCTGTTCTATGCAGCGGTCTATGTGCAATTGTGATGAAAATGACTAACACGTTTTGTATCTTTTTCGTTATGTAATTGTTTTACTATTCCAACTTCCTGTAAAACTAATGCGTAAACTTCAACAGTGTACCTGCCCTGTCGCAGTGCTTTAGTGCGTTCTGCAATTTCTAGGTGTTTGGACGTTATTATATCCACTTCAATCTTAATTACATTTTGACGTTGTGCTTTGGAAATTTTTGCAATGATTACTGAAATGGATCAGTTAGATTAATTCAAGTGAAGGATCATTTATACAGGTTTGACATTTGGCGTCTCACAAAATCCGATTAGGATAGGAAGAAGAAAGTTGCTTTTTTTTCTACATTTTGTTGGCATTGATGCTTGTGCAGTTGTTGGAGCTTGGCTTTTCCACAGTCAGTAGTTGTTATCCTACATTAAAGGCAATACTCCTCTCAAACTTCAGACCGATGCATTTTCTAGCAGTTGAAAGAGCAAAGTTTGACATATGGATTCCGCCAGAATCTCAATCGATGCGTGATTTTTTCCCCTACAACTCCAAATGCAGGTAGCTAAGTTTTAATACGGCATCCAGTTATAGGATCAGCTGCGTGATCGATTAACTGCTGGTATTAACTTGCCTGTGTTATAACAGAAACTTCTGCTTCATGATCCAGGGTTCCGATTTATACGCTAAATGTGAGAAAAATGTGAGGATGCAAAACAAGTTACGAAGAATGCTGTGGTTGTGTGCAATTATTCTAAAGGCAACAACCCAAAGCCGAAACAAGATAACACACTGAAGCCGCGTACTTAGTTCCGTAGGCCACGATCATTCATTCAGTTTTCTAAAGGAAGTAATAGGAACTCACAACAATTTGGGAAATGCGCATCTCGTGAACACAATCATTCCCAGTATTCATGTCCACTGAGTCAGGCAAAGTGCTTCAACTGTGACAAAATGGATCATATCCAGTCGTTATGTAAGTCCAGATGTTAATGTCATTTAAGGACAAATTCTAATTCAAACGTGCGATCACTCACCTGACATTTTTGTCCTTCCTCTGTTTATTTTGCACCCAAACACTTTTGATATTTTGTGTCTGCTTCTGGCAAAAGTCTCAAATTTTGTGTTGACACTGGTGGTGTTGAGCCAATAATTCCTCACTAAGACCTAGCTGTATTTTATCATGATGCTGTTCTACAGTCCACACAGGTTAACATTCATGCTAACATTCGTGTTAACATTCGGGCTAATGCACCGTATCGGTGAAGTTGCCCGATGCTAACCCTATTGATTTTCAATTTTTAATTTTAAGCTAAGGTCTCTATTCCTTGGCTTAAATCTTTATTTCTGCTGAATCCTGATGTTTCTCTCCTAACGCCGGCTAATGAAACTTACACTAACCAACTTACACTGGACTGTTCTAAAGCCACAGGGTGAATGTTACTATCGGAGAGGAAACTTTGAGCCTCGTGGCATCTGAAGTTTCATAAGAGAGATCATTCCACTTGATTTGCGGGAACCTACGCGTAAAGAATTACAATCCATATGTGATAAAACAGTAATAACATCAGCTGACTTATCAAACTGGATGATTTCGATACTGGAGCAACTGACGGCCTTCTATAACATACTTGCATAACAGAGGAACCCAAGGATGCAATGTATCGTTTGCCAAGTTTGACACTGACTGATACACCATTCGGACTGCATAAACCATCTAACTACTTGTTGGTTTCAAAGTTTTGCCAGCTGTATTCCGAGAGGCTAGGAGTGCGATTATTAGAGTCTCAGATTGCACTGTAACTTATCAAGTTGATGTTATTGTTCATGCTGCAGACAAATCTACTCATCACTATCGCCTCTTCTCTCCGTTAAGGCAAATTTTGTTTTCATCTTGATCACTGACACCAAGAAGTGCAATTTTCCAATTTCTTCATTTTATGTTTCATGTGGGCTTTGACGACCTGCTGGGGGGTGCAAGTGAGTAATCAGTGTGCTTGGTATCGGGTTTCTTCCTGGCGATAAGTTGATCAGCATACAGTGTGCAAATGACATTGTCTTACCTAGCCCCTACACAGAAGATCTGCAGACTATGGTAAATTAACCAAGCTGGATTGTGTTGAACACGCTTTACACCCTCAGAGTTCGTGATGTTCTCTCAGGGCTGCAGCATCCCAGTTCGCGGCGTTTTTACTGCAGGCATTCAGTTTGAGTCTGAACAGTTTTACATACTTGGGGGGAATTCTCTTGCCATCCTGTGGTATTGTTAACGTGATACCAGGAATTTCAGCAGTAGCGTGAGCCGCTTTTACAACCTGCACCAACTTTGACGTCGAAAAATGGTTTGGGTGCCGATAAAAGGAAGGGTGTATAATGCTTGTGTACAGTATTTTTGCTCAAAAGTTCGGGGACGCGGTCTGCTTGCGCATAGATGTCAACAGACTTGTTGTGCGTTATCACTCTTGTCCATGCCAGGAAGCTCATATCTGTAGAGCGTCTCACCTTTTTGTTCTTTTGTTACATACTGTTCTTACTACCTGTCATGTTCATTGTACATGTTAACCACTTGTCTGTTGTTTCAATGAATATGCACTTCGTCCTCGCGCGCCTCGATTCCTGCTTGCACGCGGTCGTTGCTACCGAGAGTTAACTGTGGCAACAACGGACTTTTAATGCGTTGTATGAACTGGATCTGCCAGAATCACTCTAATATTCAGGAGGAACGTTATTCTGACTGATAGCGAACATAGTGTGGTGGGAGTTATTGTATACAGTTAGTGTAGACTGTTTTGTTACCTCGTCGATTAATTTCTTGGTTCCACTACATATCAAATGTGATTTTTGCGCAAGCATTACAGCTTTTCGCCAGCGCGTGTTTTGAAGCACTCGGTATGCGTAGTCTCTTGGTCTGCTGATTAGGTTACACGGTCTTTGATGATTAAGTCATGTACCCTGCATACCGCTCAAGGGTCTATCATGCCTGACATTGAGTTCTGAGGCTGCCAACACTTGGGTTAATCTATATGATGGCCAGTTAACATCGTGGTCTCAAAACAGAAGGACCTCCATTTTCCCGTTGTGTAAAGCGAATGTGAGTCACCTGCATGTTTGTGTCCTCGTGACTATTAAACTCACCGGTTAGAAACGATATCCAGGATGGTGGTGTGCCGCAGTAAATGGTGCACTTGCAACCAAACTGTTACTAGCACTTGCGCATAGCTTAATTTGATCGCTTCTAAACCCTACCAGTAAATGCTTCTGCAGGCTAGCTACCAGCATCATTGCAATGGGTGGTATTCAGAGCCACAGTTACTTCCACTCTAGCTCATGGACAACGTGAACGGATAAATGAACAGATCACCGGTGCGATATTCGTCTGTAGGGGCGTAAACGTTAGATGCCTGGTTATTTCAACCAGCCTGTGTGACGCGGTTCTGCACCGTAAACTTGAAATCATAGTTAGTGTGGCCTTTAATGCCAGAGATTCATGGAATCCACCGGCGCTCCTTTCACTTCGGCTAACATTCAGAGGCGCAAGTTAGAGCACTTCTGGAGTAAATAAAGGAAGAACTCTATTTGGCCCAAAATAGTCGATATTCCTGCGAGAACATTTGATAACGAATGGATCACACAATGCTACGCATGCGACAAAACATAAAACAGTCTGAAGGACAGGTTAGAATCCGGTGATCACTGTAAAGGGTTTGGATTGGACAAACGCATCGACACAAAGTCAACCAGGGATTCGCGGAAGACTACGGCAAATCAGTGTCGACAAGGTGAGTAGACGGGCATGTCAGCGTGGGAACCAATCAGGACGGCACGCTGCTCCAGCGTCGCATTTTGTTGTAACGAGCGTCGGGTTAAAACAAGTTGTTCAAGTGCGTCAATTGTTAAAACAAACGGGCTACTAGCGAGGTGGAGTCGACCAATGGGAAAGCTGAAGCTACAACGCCAATTGTATTTCTTCATTTTACTGATACGTCTTGTCTATAAAATAACCAAAAGAAACTCAATAAATCGAGATTTGATTTGTGCCACGAAAACCAGTTTCTGCTTTCGTTCCGGGAGTCCTCAATTTTCAACAACCTCAGCTCACATACATTAAATTAGTCAACGTGAGTCATTTTACTTCCCGAAGCGGACTGAAAAAGCAATGTGGCACACTCCTGAAGTGACGGGCTGACTTCAGATGGGAAGTCACAGTGAATACACTTCTAAAAGCGACTCTCATTGTGCCAGTTGGACCTGATTCAACCAGACTGGGCCGTGACACGCAGTGACGGCTTGTGCATCTCGGTTAGTGACTGGACTTAACCGACCGGTATGATGATCACACTGGTTGATCCGTTCACACCAAGCAGACGAAATGGAAGCCTTCAACCAAACTTCAGTCCATAGTGTTTTGACACCTTGATCCGAATATTTTAGTAAGATTGTAACAGCACGTGGTTTCAGGTGTTACATATGTACCACCTTGAAAGAAAACGCACTGGTTGTGTTACACCGCCACCTGCACATGACTTGCGGTGAAGGTTTTTGAGCCAAGAATTATGATCAAGAAACCTGATCGTTCATCTGCGTAGATCTCGGCGTCCTGACCATATCTTATCCCCCATACTAAAACAAATGTACACAAAAATAATTCTGAATTACATTGCAAATTTAACACTAGGAAGAGATTTACCGTACGTGCTGCATGAATCAGGGCGGACAGGTGGAAACAAGCTATTACTGACCTTTTCTGTCAGCCTGGAAAGTTGTTCGAGACCCTCGAAAAGATACTCCGGTTCGTTCTTAATGTAGTGGTGTGCTCGGCAGAATCGGATTCTCTTCCCTGTACCAAGTGACACGATAAATCTCGGCCTCGAACATACCGTAACTATCTCGTGATTTGTCCCCAAGACAAAACGAATGTCGCGTCCAAAAATTAGCTTTGCTTAGCCCCAAAAAGTGCTGCCCACATGTGACCTCACCGAAGTTCATTTTATGGGGGACCGATCCCCTCCGTTAGATGATTATTACTTTTTTCTAGTTCGGCGGTCCATGAGACATGCATACAGGGGCCGGCTCGCCAAACGTGAAGTAACTTGCACGAGCTCCCTGTCTTTGATTGTACTGTTTTGCTGTTCCTTTATTGCGTCCTTCCCCACTGTTTGAATGCGGTATCATGATCTCGCAGACGGTCCCAAGTTTTCATTTGAACATGCGCTCTGACGGCGACTTGCCATCCGGGACGTTCGGGTTTAGGGTTGTTCGGTTAATGGTCGAGGTCTGTGAAACATGACTTGGGGGACTTTGCCCACTGGTCTTTATTTCAGCGCAGCAACCAGATTCTTCTGCGGACACCCCTGAGCTTTTTGTTGGAGAACGCTTTTGAGTTGATGGTGGGCTGCTGGAATCATCGTCGGTTTCCGCTGAGCTTAAATGCGCTTGTGGGTTTGGAATAACGGTCCGTCAAGCAAATGCAGTGTGTCGATCTAATCATAATAACAATAGTGATAAGCATATATTTCTCAACTCACTTGTGAGAAACGCGCTCAGCCGCGCGCGATCAGTGTATACATTGTAACGCGATTCGTACAAATGCATACCATACACATAATAACTGTACAATACACCAATTATGGGAATAAAGTAACAAAACAGATATAATAAGAGAGGAAAATTCCAGTATATGAAGAATCATTCGGAACATTTGTTTGATGCATGTGTGCCAACTTCCAGAGCCTTCTAAATAAACCACCAAAAATCAGACGGTTGGTCCATGATACTAACCCTCAGAGACCTGGCTCTCCGAAGATCGCATTGATAAAGAAGTGCATGTTTCTGGGTACTCGTTATACCGAATGGTCTCCTCCTTTAGATGCATGAGTGGCTGTACTGTCTTTTTAACTCTAAAGCTTCCGATATCGACTGTCACAGGACAATTTACCTCATGAGAGAAATGTAACGTGTCGTGTTTCACACTTGAGCTTCGTAGTCGTGACGCGCTTCTTGTAGGTGTTATTCACTGTTCGCCATCGTGCGGCGCACCAGTCGACGAGGCCACTCTTGCTGTCCTGGGCCGTCACTCGTCTACACAGCTTTTCTCTCATTTTCTTAGTATGGGTGACTTCAACTCACCTAAACTCAACTGTATAGCTGCTCCTCATGAAGATTATGCAGATTTTAGAAATCTTCGGCATGGAAATACATTACTGTCACATTCATATTTAAGGCAACCAATCGACATTATCCGACTAGTTATCGGCCGGTCAGCCTCACCAATATCCCACGCAACTTAATGTGGCGCTTGTTAAAACGCATTGTCCTTAAATATTTTTTCTCGAATGACGTTCCCCATTCTGTTCAACATGGCCTTCTTTCGAGTTGGTCGCGCATAACAAATATTGATGAGAAAAGGAGTGTTTTGGTATTCGTATCTTCATCACCCACAACTGATCGCAACCGTTGCATTCCCATAGACATTCCAATCTGCCTTTTTCGAAAAGAAACATCAGACTCGAGTTTCATTCTCGTTCGAGCTTGCCAGTAGTGCGCGTCTTTGCCAAACTCCAAAATCCCCCAATACACATCAGTAATCAAAATACAGCCCAACACGTTCACAATTTCTGTTGCTTCAACTTGCGGAAAGTCCTAGTCGAGGGGTCATCCATTAGAATTAGCAAGACAGTTACTATCTTCTCTGGAAGCGATCAGAAAACCTGATCATTATTCACAAGCGGAAGTGATCGAGCGTTCACGTGCGATAATTCGGTCGTGCATGATATGAATTCACTGACAGGGTGGTCAACACGATTGCCTCATATCCGATATGTTAATCTTCGTGGATAGCCTGACAGAGGCCAAAAACATTGATCACATCCTCGAAGCTACCTTGTTGGACTTTGGTAATGCCTTTGATGGTGTCACACATGATTTTCTTGTACATGAACTTAAAGCTTATGGCATCCGAGTACAGGTTTTCCGCTGAATTATACACTTCCTTGGTAACAAAATGTTTAGGATGAAAATAGAATCGCATCTTTGTTTTACCTCCCCGATCTGCGCTGAATTTTCCCGAGCATCCGTACTTGGTCCGCCATTGTTTCTAATACACATCACTGACCTTATTTCTAGCAACATTCTTCTTCATGCTGACGACTTGAAAATATGGAGTGCTTGCGAACCCAATGCTTTATGGTTAACCTTGATGGTATTAGATGTTGGTCGAATGACTGCAGTCCCCCTCTAAACGACAACAAAGAGATTTGGAACTACTGGGACGATGAAAAACTTTTGTCTACACAGACAGCCATGCTTTTTGGGCGGTTTACAACGTCTACACAAGACCGCATCATCGTAGCCATGAGCCCCACCAAAAGATACTGTGAACGGGCCGCCGCTCGCCTCAAAAGTGACGCGGAATATCCTAGAAGAAAACGTTACTAGGAAGGTTGAAAATTATTAAAAGAATACTAGGCGGGAGAACTAGAAATGGTATGGATACAGGTACGCCATTGACTGTGACACACCGCCATCTCGGATAGCGTCTCTAACCAGCGGTTTCAGTGATCGCGGCCTGATGGGAGACATATTTGCCATGGAACGTGTTCAGCGGGTAGCCACCAAAATAGTCATTGGCTTGGGGCATCCATTTTACGATTGAAGTTCCGGAATTCCCGATCTTTATCCACTCGAGTTTCAAGAACTTGCATAGCAGTTCTTTGCCCACAGTGGGCGATAGTATTCGAGGACGTCGTGACAAGAAACTCTACAAGCTTTGACCTCGGACCTTCTTCTACAGGGTTATCAGCCGCTGGAAAGACCTTCCTCTAGAGGTTGCAAGTAGCTCTTCTAGAGTCCGTTCCAAAGAGTTGTTAAATTTCAACCTACCCTGGACGTTGTTAGGCTAATATTTCACTTTGTTCTTGGTTATCTTTATGACCCACACGAAAGGTATCATACTGATGACATCTTACATTACCTTATAACGCGGATATTTGCTTGTAAATTGTTGGCTCCTTGATGTTGAGTGTTTGAACATAAATGAAACTCTTATGCTTAGGCCCCTTCCTCTCCCCTTCTTTTTCCTTCTCTTCTTCTGCGCAGGATTTTTTTTTTCATGATTGCTTGGCCGCTAAGCATCAGTGAGATCCATTGACGTATTGCTGTTCACAATGGTGATGACGATCTAGGAATCGGTCAAGACTGTAATGGAGCCTCTAGAGGTGCTTGAGGTACAGAAGCGCAACCGTGGCCGCACCTAACCAGCTGTTGAAGTTGTTCCTCTACTCCGGGCCAATTGGCTTAGCTGCGAGCCAACGCCTTCATTCGGTTGATGTCCGGGTGGCCGACGTGAGGCTGGCGGATCACTTTAGGCTGATGTTTCCATGAGATAACAACATGTTCTCCAAACAGTCCACAACCCTCAAGAGTTGATATCGTGAAACATCTCTGGAAGAACTGCGCCAAGTCCTCCGTTAATCCTCTACTCGACCAGTGGTTCTGATTGAAGAATATCCCAGACTAAAATGTCCAGCCTCAACCCCTCCGAGTCTCTTGCTTAGACCTAGAGTGCGAATCAGTATAGGTGCTTTCAACGTTCACACTCAAGAACAGACAGTTCAACAAGCCGCTCCAGCACATGCGTTATATTTGTTAAATGTTGCTGTCTGCTCCATTTCGGAGACTAGAATCCATGGCACTGGTCAATATATGGAACTGACAGTACCCACACTGCCTACCCGACACAGTTTGGGTGTTTCCACGGCCGCCACCACTGATCAGACTGGAGTAGGTATAGTCCTCTGCACGACAGCCACTGCCGTATTGGTAGATTGGATTCCTGCCGCCAGTGGCCGTACTGTCCGCTTGACAGATTCTATCAAAGTCAACTATAGACGCAAAACTGTTAGAAGTCTTTTCGCTGTCTGCTCATGCTCCAACTGGCTGTAGTGATGTCGATGTCAGCGACGCCTTTCCCTCGGATCTGAATGCCCCTTAGATTGGCACATGGTTCGAACGTGATCGTTTTGGCCTGAGATATGGTCATCCAGGTCATCCGCCTTGGTGAGGCAGAATCTCGTCCAAGTGGCAGGTTTGGAATAGCACCACGTCGCTCGATTAGCGGTAGGTGGCTGATGCGACTGTGCGCCAAATGTAGACTATTTTTAGCTAACATCAATGCTGGACATTGTGCGCATCATTGTTATAGATGGCACCCTTGTGTCCGAGTTAAATCTAGTGTCAGCTGGACGACGGGGCCGCTGTTTATTGGCGGCGGGGCTACAATCAGGACTGTCGTTCTTATTAGAGCATCTACTTGAGTTCACCTCATGAATAGAAACAGGTAACCGTCATGCTCATGTTTGTGGCGGGCGACCGGCACTCTCCGGATAGCTGCGTGCCAATCAGCCTTACCGGCATTCCGTGTGTGATAATGGAGCGCCTATTAAGGCGTGCCATCCTAAATCACTTCTTATCAAGCCCTCTTTTTACTTGTACTCGGCATGGCTTCCTTCCTATTCGGTCATGCATAACAAATAAACTTATTTTCATGGATAGTCTGCCGCAGACCGAAGGCAATGGCCTCATCTTAGATACTATCTTCTCAAACTTTGCCAAAGCTTTCGACCGTGTCCCACACGGTCCCCTGAAACACAAACTGGAAGCCTATGATATTCAGGGAAAGGTTCTTCACTGGGCTGTATCCTTCCTTGATAACAGAAAGTTTGGAGTTAGAACCGGAACAGACCTTTCATCTCCCTCTTTCATTTCTGCGGGATTTCCTGAACGGTCGGTGTTGGGTCCTCTGTTACTTCTGAGCTACATCAGTGACCTTCCGGATAGTATTTCCAACAACGCCCTGCTATTTGCCGATGACTTGAAAATCTGTAATGCCACTGATCCCAGTGCACTACAGATTGATCCTGACGCGATTAAGCGTTTGTCGGACAATTAGAGTCTCCCACTAAATGACGATAAGTGCGCAAGTATATAACTCGGTGGGGACTCTGGGAACGCCTTCGTGACTCATAGTGCATAACTGACCGTGTGGCCACGTGAGCGCATGTAGAGTTATTCAGATCCCATGACAATCCACGTGCTGGTGACAGCTAAATATGTCCGATTTCTGGCGGCGGAATCGCGTCCCTTGGGTCAGGTTTGCTTTAACCCCGATACCTCCCACTTGGGGATGTTGATCACACAAAGGAAGCCGGAGATTAACTTGATGGGGTGTTATTAGCCGTCGTGCCTGATCAGATCCTCTCCTACGGAGAAGCTAATGTAATTGGCATTGCTTGTTGCTGTTTGTTGTTTCAGATCCCTGTTGAGGAAGATCAAACCTATACATCAGGATCTTTGACGGTGCTTCTTTCTTGTTTGATGACTGTTTGGTGATACTCATAGGTCAAAGCTGGTTGGCGCCGTTCGACATTGCGTCAGGAATGTGTCTAACATTCCCACAGTCGTCCGTTCTCCTTGAGCGTTCTGAAGGGCGCGTTTGGGCGAGTCGCCAAGATGGTCATTTATTACACGGCGCAAGTGCGAATTTATGAAAACAGGAAATAGGAAAAGGTGGTTAAGAATAAAGGCCGAAGTATAGCACTATAAATAGCACCGATACGCAAACAAGCTAGAGGGGATAGACACCGGTCGTCAACGAGCAGGTGAACCGGAAAATTGTGCCGTTCGTGTCCGCGCCACACAGTCACATAACATGCGAAGGAGATTCCGACAGCATACACCACGTGATCTTTTTGATAGCTTAGATAAAATGTGCAACTGTGGGTCTTTGAACTACTTGCACGTCGAGCCGCAGGCAGGCCCGTGAAATCTTCGAGTCGCTACATTTTGGCCAGCTGTCGGATTGGCGGTGGTACGGTGGTGGTGGAAAGTAGCTGGTGCCGTTCTGGGGGGATGCGGGCAAACAGCACGAAAGTGGGCTGTGTTCCTTTATCACAAGCCATCGTCCTCGGACATCAGTAACCAGCTGAAGTTGTAGAAACTAGCAAACTTGGTTTCGGCCTGCAGAGTTTGCTCCAAAGCGACCACTAGGTTACTCCGAATCCTTGTGACGTTACTCGCGAATACTGTCACAGGGGAAGTGCTGGACGAAGCTGGACGAAGTGCTGGACGAAATGAGGTAAAGTCACGCTAATCTAAAGGAAGTCTGACCACATAGCCTATTGCTGACTGCTCCCAGCTTGCTGAAACTCACGCATCAAAGCTGACCTTAAAATTCAACCTAACGCAATAATCTTAGATCCTACTGCCAAATAGAGCTGTACAGGTCTGATGGAGTAGCCCCAAGGTGGTGCGGACAACCGCTCTTCCTGAATATCTCTGATACTTCCATATTAAAAATATCTACTAAAAATCATTTCATAACCAAACTTAATAGGCCTTTCTGACTGCTGGGACCGAATATTTGATCCAAGATGGCTCTTAGTTGGCTCGTTCCAACCGCACTTTCGCCCAATGAGCCGGGGTCATTTTCATACTCCTCTCTACTCTAAACTGCTACTCAAATTTTTGTGGAGACAAAACTGCAAACAACTCTCTAGTGTCGCAGAAAACGAGGGCGCTTCAAAAGCCATATACCTTGGACCAACAAAAGTGGACGAAGCGTTCCACAGAGACCCGCATTTACGATCAGGTTGCTATGAAACGACCGTTGCTATTATAACAGAAGCACAATGAACAGGAACTGATACGATCAACAGTTAACGGGTAACGCAAGTAGTAGCTCTTTCCGACTTTCAAACGTACGACGGCGCGGGTAACTCGAAATTTGGTTCAAATTTTCTCGCTGTT
>LUCH01018425.1:0-14357 GCA_013368495.1 Paragonimus heterotremus
GTTAATGCCGAAAAATAAACATTTTCACTGGTAGTGATTAATAACCTTGTTCACAGTAATTGTAAAAAGAACAAAAGTCAGAATATCGCAATCAGTTCGCGGTCACTTAACTACAGAGAGTTTAATAGTTACATCCATTGTAGATTCGGATCTTCCCGTCGTATATCAGTCGACCGGTGGTTGAAACCGGAGTTGAACAAAATGGCACTGTCGAGGCTCATAATAACCAAAAATAGATTTACTAACAAAACTGCGTTAATATTCAGTATTTCGTGGGTAAATTTACTAGCGTATTACGAGACGTCCGGTTTTCATATACAATTAACCGAAGTCATAACACACTACGATAATGTAAAAATGATTATCCTGGGCGTGAGATCAGTTTACAAAACGAACGTTACTTTCATCCACCTACTATGTAAACCCTCTAGGCAGTCAACTGTGAACTTGAAAGACGTCAGTTGAAGAGACTACACACGCCGAGGCATAAGCATCGCGTGAATTAAATGGGTGGGCAGTTATATTCGTCTCACACGAGAAAGACAGCGAGGACAGCCAGCTTCTAATTTCGCCAGACCACGGGACGTGATGTATAAGGGTAAGGCACTATTTTGGTCCTCATGCATACATCTTCTAGTAAGTAAGAGGTTAGAAAACGATATCAGAGTTTAGGATGTGCTGTTAGTCAATTCCCATGAGGTCCGTCTCCATAGGTGGACAGTAATGAAAGATGACCCTAAAGCTAATTCAAGTGACTCAAAGTAAGGACACTAAGATTGCTGTTGACTGCAATAAAGAGTTCTTCGAGGCTGAAACAAAGACGCGCGTTCAACAACCACACAGCGAATATTACGACAGCTTCTCTGTTTACCTGGTTTGAAGCTTGAAGGGTGATAATCATCTACCACGAACCTATTCAGCGCTGCTTAAAGTGAATAGAAATGTATCTCACGGCGATCACAGTAAGACTATGAACTTTAGCAATGAGATGGCCTTGGATCATCGTGATACATTGGGGTGTTTTACTAGTAGTGCTTTCAAACTATTGTGTTTCTAGTAGGAGAAGCCAGAAAAGATCGTTCGATATGAATCGGGTGAGTGACCTAGCCATTACGTATGATAATTCTTATGCAAAATCACTTGATGGAGTTTGCCACCATTTATCACGCCAACTGCACAGAGAGACGTGATCTTTCATTAGTGAGTGCCACAATGCACACGTAGTTCTTCTTCATCAACGTATACTTGTTAAACTGGTCAGCTGACTGGGTGTCACGGTCCGAGCCCAAGATAACATATAGAACATACTCGTTCGACATCCATGCAAAGCTGCTAGTCTGCGGATCCGTGGACAAGTTGAGAGTGATTTGAAAATCAAAACGGAACACTTTGGGTCCAGCCTACCTTGATTAACCTGTGAGGAACGCACGGAAACGACGCAGCGAAATTCAGAAGTACAACCTATCGGTTTTCGTCAGTGAACCACACATTAAAAATGCTCACAGTTTTCTCACGGTCGAATTAGATAATTTAACCTTTAACTCAATGGGAACTGACGGGTGGCGAATAACTTTTCACAATCAAGATGTCAATTCATCTCAGCTAAACAGACGATGTGTGGCAGTCTCAAAGTTTTGTAGTGCGGTATAAGTGACACATGACGAAAAACCGTAAGTTGAAAACAGAGGTGGAAAAAACGCGTTGAAGAGCACACCTTCCTGTTCGTTGTAGTGAAGGATCTAGGCCATGACCTCCAGGAGCCTCATCATGCACCCCAGTCCCCAAACCACCGACAGCTTCAACGGCGTTCAAATCCAGATTGCTGTCCGCACCACGACCATCGACTTTAGTTGTGCCAGTCGGTTCGCCAAGTTCTTTCTCCTCTTCTAGATTAGGCAAAGCAACGCTGCCGATAGCTGCTAGACATAGGCCGGCCAACCGATCTCCACCAGCGCAAAGCTGATCCAACACCATACCCTGATCGGGTTGGGAGACGGTGGAGACCGGAGCTGTTTGAGAACCATTTGGAGCCACACCAGTTTTACGGCTGTCCTGTGATGCCAAAGTAATAGTATAAATGACACAAACTGACTTCAGCGCTGGGGAAACAGAATAACATCACCGAAGTGAAAAGGGAACCCGAACGAAAACATGAAGAATGAATAACATTAACTGTTTATTCGAAGGCACTGTAGTCCAATCGAACCATATACACACCTCATAAATAGGTGAGAAGCGCGGAATTACCGGCGAGATTTACTAAAAGTCACATATCATTTCCCGCGACGAACTGGAACAAAGCAATCAATACGGTCGAAGCAAAATTTGTGATGGCAACAAGTTTAATAGCATCTCCTTCAGCTGTTACACCACTAAAAACAGAAGCGTAGCTGAAAATTGGTCAACAGATTTATATCCTTAGTGCGGTCTTGAAACTTCTCGAAAACTCTGGCAGCCCATCATACTAGCATTTTAAAATGAAACATGTCAACAGCTTACCAAGTTCCGTTGTCACTCGAAACGATAAGTTCAAATAGCCAACCAGTGAAATAGCGACATCCAACTCAGATTATTCAATCGATCATAAAAGTGCGTCTGATATAGTACCATATCAGAGAGGCCGATGACTCAACGCTAGACGCTGGGAACCACAATGCACACATACGTGGACAGCAAGCAGAAGTATGTTACAAAGTACTTCCGACGTCTGTTCTACAAAAAATGCTCCTCGTGTGAATAGCTTATGTGACCGTATTTTCAAACACAGCTTGTTATTGACACACGTCATTGACCGGCGGCAGCAGAAATACTTGGGTCATTCGTTGCATTTTTTGCAATAAACCACAGAAGAGTACTCCGTGATATTCGTGGAATTGGGTCACTGGCCTCCGTGAAGTAGCACTGTATCAAACATACGTTTGACACCGGCGGGATGAGTTCAGTTAGATGCCGTTGTTTCATTGAGCGGCTACACGATCAAATCATACTGAATGGCAACAATAAACGGCAGGTTATTGTTATCTTTCGAGTTAGCAAATAATGATAGTGGATTGCCAAACTTTCGAAAATTTCACGAACCACAGTAAAGAGATGGATATCGCGCTACCTCGCGACTGGAGACGTGATACGTAGGAGGATTACTGCAAATAAGGGTTGCCAGTGTTCGATGTGATTATTCAGAGCGAAGCTGTTTACAAAAGCTCCGGTGGCGAAGTCTATATGGCCACTTGTTCGGGGTAGTTAGTAACTCAATGATTAGATCCAGCAAACAGATAGTGCATCGCCGAATGTTCTTCCAGTCACTTCTATCATTAGGTTTCGGTCTTATTGCGCACACACGATTGGTCAAGCCAATCTGCTAGGGAAAGTGTGGTATTACAAGCTGATGTCTGTTGGAATATGCACCCACTGACACGTGGAACAAAATGTCTCGAACTCACATCTACGATCGTGCGGAAAATGTGGGGGAAGACGTGGTGGCTGCTTTCAACACCAACAGAACAGCGACTAAAAAGCAAACAATAAGAGTCAGAAACTGTGTTTCGTAGAAAACAAACGATGCTTCTTGAGTTGAACATGTCTACTAGGAGAGGCCATTTAGATTGGACAGCGTGTAGTAAACTGATGCCTTCACGTCACAGTGATTGAACACTGTGTACTGCTATGAAGCGACAGTGGCTTCAATAATCAACTTCCTGCTTCCTCAGAGTCCGCAGATCAGGTGTTAACAGCTTGAAAAAGAAGTGTGACAAGCATTATTGTTCTACTGCTGAACATTTCTAGCAGTCTTTTGGGTAACAGCTTAACAGGTTTGAGTCTAAATGAAATAGAACACGGAGGGTCGGTAACCAACTCAAAGTGAATGATGACAGAAAAATGTTGCGTGGTTACCTGTGAGGGAACGGATGGAGGTGGTTCGATACGAATGGAAGGATCCCATTCGCCTGGGGGTAACACAATAGCCACACTAAGGAATTCGTCGAGACCAGCTAACAAATCCACACGAGATTTGGCCTTGTATGCTACGTCGTGAAAAACCTGTGCAGGTTAAAAGAGATCCGATAAAAGTGTTTGAAACAAACCATATATAAAATCTTAACTGCACTTGAACTAATGCAAAATACATTTTTGGATTAGGAATCATAGAGCTCGGTGGCCAAGAGGCGCACAAAACCATGTGTGAGTCAAATACGGTGAAGTTGTTTTAATATTTGCATCGACGAAGTTAACACTGAGTTATCTCATCCGAATGGGAAAAAGTATCTAGGTGAGTAGAGGTGGAATATGAATGAGATACTTAAAAAGTGATACGATATGCAATCACATACAGGTATTAATAGTAATGTTTTCCTGACGCGATTAGGCATGTTCTCATTGGTTTATGAATAGTGAGTATTAATTGGTTTTCGCAATCTCCTATCATTTATAGCCAAGGGTTATCCAACAACCAAAGCTTCCGCCACCGTTCCTGAAAGCGACTTTCAAGTTAACATAACCTAGCTATCTGGAATATTCTAAAATCCAATAAATTGTTGCCGTCACTGTCCCGTGCCAGACAGACATCTCGTGCGAGACAGCTTGTTGATAAGCGTGTCTACAACTCACAAGAAGGTGCAAACGTGTATCGCTCAATCAACCAAAGACTTAAAACGAACAAAATGCGTATGTGTTTTCGTTATGTGACCTTACTGAATAACCATTGTTGACTAAAAACGATCATAAAAGGATGACTTGTGATCGTAAAACATATACATGCACACGTTTAACCAGTTCAACACAAACATCAGTGAAACAGTGTGATTGACGTTCTGCCAATCTTATGGTCTCTGACTATATCGGTGAATGTACAAACTCCCTTGTTGTTACTTATCGACACAACTGTAGGAAACTGCGAGTAGCCAGTTCGCTATAATACCACCTAATGAGCCCAATTAACAAGTAAGTGTTGGATGCTTGGCTGGCCGCCCAACTCGGCATTTCGATTGTAAACGTATGAGGTGATATCATCGGTGCGTAGAAAGTTGACCGTACATCTGTGCGTCCGGCAAACAACTGAACACCTAGAGCATCAACTCGAGCTGCCAAATCTACCAAAAATATCAACCATCTTAAAAACAAAAAGCACTAGTTAAGGGACAGAGAAAACGTCTGACCACATGTATAGTGCAGTGAATGGCGCTGGTAAGACGTGAAACAAGCAGACATCATCGATGCGCAAATGTTCGAGCGCATCTGACCTACGGTAACGGTCATTCCATGATTGTACAGTCTTCCAAAATTAGTATTGACGCAGTGTCATTAAGACCGATCTTAGACAGGTAAAGTTCGCCACATCATGCTTGAGCACAATAGCCAGTGGAGATATTAGAATCCAGTAAATCATGACGGACTTCTTTCAGTCCGAAGAACATCTTGGACCTTGTAGACTAAATCGATTCACTGAATATCTGGAACGACAAAATGTTATCTTCAGATGTGACCTCTCTGCGCACCAATGAAAGAAACTATGGACTACCTCCTCGCCTATATGGAGAACAACCAAACTGATGTTGAAATTACACAGGAAGAATCGAAAGGACTATTATCGGTTCGCACCTCTGATGTCCAATTCCAATTTGCTGAAGAGTTATACAGGCAAATTGATAAAGTAGTAGTGGGTTCACTTCTAGGTCCGCTCCTCGCAGATAGATTTGTCGTCGAAGTGAAGACCACTGAACCCAAGCCTGTCGTAACCAAATTCAAGCTCAACAAGCGCTATGCGGACGACATTTTATCTTATTCGAAACGATGATCAACCGCAGACCATATTAGTCGAGTTCAATAAATCACACTCCGATCTAAAGTTCACTATCAAGTTAGACCATCATGACAGGCTTTCATCCCTAGATCTCACATTGTTTCGTCGACTAGATAGAACGATTCAAGGATCCATTCATAGAAAATAGACGTGGACAAGTCAATGGAAGCATTTTCACAGTTTCGCCCCGCTGAAAGGTAAAGGAAATTTGGTGCGTTGTCTGTTGAACAGAGCGCAACAGATCTGCACGCCAGATATTCTCCAGGAGGAAGTAAACCATACTCCAGAAACGCGAGATTCATAGATAAAAAATTTGCATTCCAGCACGAAACATGAGCTCGTCTAGACAGCGGGAAACTTTTTAAATCTTTCTCTCGTAAAAGGGTAAGGTTAATAGTGTAATTGTTATCCCTAGACCTTCGTACACGACAGAGGATGCCGTATCTTGAAGTCAGCTTTATTGTATCACTCGACATCTGCGCGGTGCTGACGCCATGCCTTAAGACTCGTTTGCTCAAGTTCCCTTCGTTCTTTTTTCTCCATTCTCTCATCTAATGTTGTCAAGCCGGTTACGGTGAGAGAACCACAAAGCGGTAATCGAAAAGAATTCATGAACACCTGAAATGGTTTCGTAACAGTTCTATAAATCTCATTTACAGTGAGATCGGTTCCCACTGAATTGATACTGGCCGACAAGTAAGTCCGGATGAAGCTTTCCGAGTCAGGCTCTATCAAAGTGCGATTGTTATCAACGGTGGAAGTTATTGCCATCAGACTATACAATACCTGTTTGTGTGCCCAAAAACCTTTGGTCAATTATTGCACAACTGCTTCAAACCCAAGCAAGTGTGAATAATTTGACACCAACGAACGCGTGTTCTATGACAGGCACGCGTAACAGCCTAACGCATTCGGTAACATTCCCACACCCCTTCAGTAAACCGTGATCCGCCTCACTTCCGTGACTTCCAATGACATTTGATTTATTATAATTTCCATATACGACTCATTACGTAATTGCAAAGACCTGATGAGAATTATCTAAAACAGCCGCTCGCGAAATTGACGTCTTTAGGATAATAGAAATAACGAGATAAAACAATTGGACACAATGAGAACCTAAATAATCCTAACGTGATACACTTCAACATAAGTTCCGGAAGGAAATTATAGTGATGACACTAACGAACACATTTTGTCCGATATTATCATCACCGTATGAATAAAAAGGAGCAAAAGTTATGTTTACATATACGAATAAACATATATACAAGGACAGCCGATAGTAAGGCAATTACTTTACAACTAAGAGAAGTTTACCAGCTAGCTAATCAGAGGAACCAACCGACAACTAAGGCATAAACAATAGATGGATAAGACAGGCTTTGATCGATTACTACAACTGAGTCGCACCACTGTGCTTCTCACATCTGAACGACATCGCGATAAAAAAGAACGTATAGGGAGAAAGTAAGGGTGAAAGACATTTCCCGTGACGAACTGAAACAATGAGGGCAAAATACCAGCGCTACACGATTTTTATTCGGGCACACTTCATTGCATACCGCCTTTCCCTCTTTTTTCTCTCTTTTCTTTCTATATAGGGTTTGTTTTTCTCCTTCTTCGTGGTTGTGTAGCAGTTAAGCATCAGTGTGAACCACTGATGTATTGCTGTCTATGATGATGATGATGGTGATTACTGCAAACTGTTTGAATACAGAGAATTATAAACTGCATTCAAAAGAAAGCACGAAGATCACCTGTCAAACAACACCACAGAAGCATCAATATCAAAAAATTGTTTGTGCACACAGTACGTTTTGCGATCGTCCCTGCGGACTATGTGCTACGGGATAAAACCGTGACAGAAATTCATCGTTTACTCAATCGTGTGTTGAGTGGTCAGATGGAGCACCGCGACTGACAACGTTGGATCTTTTTCATTAGTCGTTGTCACATGCCACATATTTTACACAATTAAAGTAACCTGAAGTAGCAAACGTGCCACATCGTTGCGAAGCTACCTGACAGTTGTGTAACAAAGTTCGGGAGAATTTCCGCCGGTACTCCGCCAACCTTTTTCTAAGCTAAAGTCACAGCTTTTACCAACAGAACAATCCGCATCCATATGTTGTGCGGGCAAATAAAAATGTAAAGTGGATAGTGTTCTGTTACCGACTGTGAATTTGGTTTTATTTTTGTTGTGGTTGGCAGTGCCGCATATGCATACCCTCTGCACTAGAGGCTTGCTCGCACGCAAATCGTATGGTGTTAGTCTTTTGCCTTTTTCGTTAAAAAACAATAGTAGTGAGATTAACTGAGTAAGACAATGAAGATATCAATGATGTGTTGCAGACACATACAAATGAACACGGACGATTAGTCCACAGATCCAAACTAAATAGCCTGCGTGATCCTAGACAAACCTATCGGTGAGCAACAAATACGCACGACATGACAAATTCTACAATCTGTCAAGGCTTGACCATTTTGCTATGAAGTCCTTACTGTAAAGCTCAACATGACTACAGAAAGACAGCATTCAGTATTCACCTAACGAGCTTCTGCGTGAAAGCACGAATAGTTGTCGGCTGCTCATTACAGCTATTCAACAGTGGTCGGCACATTTGAGATACGAAATTTATGCTGAGCGAACAGAAACTAAAGTCTACAACATGACTCCACACTTACAATCTGGATCAGAACGATGTGATCCAAAAGCGAAACACCTCAACGAAACTTGTCCAGCACTCAATGATAGGGAGAAAATAAAGCTGAAGCGGCGATAGACGATTTCAACAAATATAGACAACTACAGACCGCAGTTACGTATCAGTGTTAAGAACAAACACAAAACAAACAAACTTCCAACGGTAACTATTTCCAATCGAAGACAAACAAGGTCACCCAATTAAGAACGTTCATGTGTGACATGATGCAACATATGGAACCTTACAATGCAAAGTGTAATTGATTGGCAGCTCTAAATGCCAAAGCGTGGCATACGCAAAACGCTCATATTAAGGGGGAAATGTGACGCTAATTAACCCCAGATATGTGAATACTCATATACAAGAACGTTCAAAGGTGGAAACGAATCTTAACAGGAAAATGTAACGTTCATTTTGGCTCACTTATACGCTAAATGAAAAAAACGGAATCCAACTTGAAAAGTTGTTGATCTCGAAGTTGTCTTCATTCAATGGTGGTCATCGTCACAGCCATAGAACAGAGTGTAAAAACCAGACAGAAAACGTATGTACAACGATATGGCACCCTGTTCATGACCACCGCGGTCGACATTGTCCAACCGGGGAGTACGCGGTGAAGGCGAATCGATAGTAAATGGAAAGTAACACGTGATCAAGGAATTAACCGCTTCTGGCGGTAAATCCAGCGAAGTGAAGGTACTCTACAAAACACTGCCACTGTGTCCAATAATCAGGTTAGCGCAGAACGTGTTTACACACACTCAGCCATACGCAGGAGCAAGCAGCCCGGTTGGGAACAAACAAGGGTTGGGAATGATAACGCAGCTGCGGCAGCACATCGACTTACAGAAGTAGTGCATATGCAAACAAAGCCGTAAATGATAATGAACACCGCAACCGAGAAGCAAATACAAATGTAGTTAATGGAAAACCAGCAGGACCTAGGTCGGAACTGGAATTAGATACGTCAGTTGTAAATTTGGAATGAAATTGATCACATAAAAATGATGTGGATACTAAAACCCAAGTGTGCGGTTGAAGTTCGCCAACCGGGGAACAAAAGCAATCCACTATAAGGAAACTGACGTACAGAGGGCTGAGCATTTCAAATCAAATGAAACAAAATAACAAGAACAGCTCACTTCGTCAGACATGAGCACACCCATGGAACGACCGATTTCGCGATATTTCAATGCATTACCCATCACGCCCAGATGTAGAAATATAAATCGTGTCGGAACAGGAACCTCGGTCAGGTCGCCTAGTAAAACAGCTTCATGTAGTCGAACGAAGACACTTATAGGTTCGGTGAGAAAAGTAGTCTCGCCGACCAGGATATTGGCTGTTTCCGATCCCGGGGCAATCTTTTTCAGAAAATGCAGATCATACTAAAGGTAGGTGAATTGCAAAAGATAGGAGAGGGTGAAATTAGCGAAATAAATGATAATACTAAGTGAACAGTATAAACAAGTAATCTAACAGTTTCGCTGAGTAACTACCGTTAGCATGGGTTACATCAACCTTCGTCAAGAACAAACGAATCAAGCTTCAGAGAAGCACCTGAAAAAAATGTGGATGTTAACGGTTTAGCAAAAGAATTCAGTCACCAGGTGAACGGGGTAAACATGCAGTATACTAAATAGTAAACTGAAACGCACAGCAACTCACCGACACCGCTAATCAAAATACACTTACAACTGATCGCAGACAACAAATTTTCATGAACTCCAGTCGTACCCCCTAAAATCCAGTACTCAACGTGAATTTCATCGTAATCAGAGCTCATCGGTAGTGTGCATCCTTGTCACGACCTGGATTTGACCTACGGTAACGCTTTCATGTGATAACCATGTTGAACACTGTGCGATTGATCCCACACTAGACACGACCGAATCGTCATATATGAAGGCTCGACCAATTTCGCTTGTAAGCGATGAGTAAGTTGCTCGATCGTCTCGATAGGAGACACAATTACCGTCTGTCAACTCAAATCTATAACCTGATATTAGCACAGTTCATCAAGTTGAATTAATACGATCATCAAACTTCTCGACAGATATTTTGATTTTCAAATTGAACATCACCCACAATTGATCGCAGCTGTCGTATTCCAACAGACTTTCCAGTCGGCCCCTTTCGAAAAAAAGCACTAGACTCGAGTTTCGCTCATTAGAGCTCGTCAGTAGTGCATATCATCGCCACTGCCGGGACTTGAACCACGGACACGCTGTTCATGAGGCAACCGTGTTTACCACTGCACCACTGACCTCACGTTAGGCACGACCGAATTATCATATGTGAACGCTCAACCACTTTTGCTTGTGAAAGGGTCCGATTGGAAAGTCTATGGGGATGCGACAGCTACGATCAATTGTGGGTGATGTTCAACTTGAAATTTAGGTTAATCATAAAATACCGGGAACAGTGTAATCTGTACACTTAAAGTGCAGTTTTCTGTTTGTGTACGTGTTCACTACTGGAATTACCTGATCTGTCGTTCGTGGTTCACTCTTAGATTTCGTACCTTTAGGCAGTCACAACTATTTATTCAATTTCGTACGATATACACTTTACATGGGATGAATTTTTTGCATATTGTTGATGAATAAGTGCATCTGTTGGAGGTAAAATCGAAGACTACTCGACTGGCCACGTTTTCGGCGATTAAGTGGTTAATACTGGAGTCGAATACTGTCTCCGGCAGTATTTGGAAGAAAGTATTATGGTGGTTCTGCAGTGAAATGTGGATGGTGCGAACAACACATCAGTCTAACTCCTTGACATTGGGCGTATAGTAACAGACATCCAAAAACCTAACGGTTCGTTTTACCATAAATCTAAGACTTAGCAGGGTCCGTAAAACGATGCGGGTGGTAAAGAGAACATATAAGGAACGAGCAATCCGTAGTTATATATATATATATCATTATAAGTGGCGCGTGTTCTGTGGACAAAGTTTACTGAGGCACGTGACCAGTTTCGTAGTTGCTACTTACCAGGTCAGAAATAAACCATAAGTGAACGGTTGTTTTCTCATCTCTGTTTTGTTCGTTTTACAGTCACGTATAATCGAAGATTGTCGATAACGGCATCCACGAAGGCGATCCTATACTTCTGGCAACTTTTGATGTGTAGACACTTATTAACCACCTTACTGTTGCAAGAGAATATTTAAAATCTCTCACGGATTGTTTAGTTCTTCATATCAATCTAGTTTTATTGCATTTGTTCCCTGTACTTAGGACAAAATACTGATATGGTGTAAGTTTGAAGATTTTGACTGTTATGCCAGAAACTGCGCACAGAAACTACACATCGACAATGTGGTTATTCAATATTTTGAGTTTATTCTCTCCACCAGCAGGAGGATAATAAAGATTCTCCCCAAAAGCGAACCATTGTCACAGTTAAGCATCAGGCTTAGTTTTAGGTGACTAGCCTTAAAAGAAAATGATGCGCTTCCAAAAGTATGAAGAGTAGCCGCGATAAAAATATACGGCCACTCTAAGCTGAAATGGTGCATTCAGAGTTTCACAGACTCAACGTTAGTTGGTCATGTAAACGCCAGGTATGTTGGAAGTTAAATATGCATCATCACGTTGTGGCAGTAGAGCTGCAGGACAGCACTGTCAGCACATTAGCGTGACTAATCGTACAAAATCTTGGATTGAGTTTTGAATTAGCTTCATCCATAGCTTGCCTCGAAGATGTGATCCGGCCAACTTTAAAAGCGAGATTTTTGCATTGCATTAGATTTATTTCGGCATCTTTCGAAAGTATAACCATCTCGCCATGTACAACGTGTGAATCACAACGTTGTTCTTCTTCAGAACTACAGTTACTTGCCAAGTTAAAGAAATGAACGATAAGTGAAAAGGTTCCACCCTATAAAAGTAACTTTGGATGTTTTTATTACCATCGAATGTGGTCAACAACCACTTCTGGAATCCTTTTTTAACTGTGTTTACTTCGGTCGCCAAATCCTTTGCTGTTAGAAAATCGGTCGAGTCAAACTCTCGAGATGTGACATGGACGGGTCTAACGCAAACTGCATTTCCTGTTTCATGAGGCTTAAACACAAGACAGTTAATTCCTCAGAGCTGGCGATGCGACCCGTCAGCTACAATTTCCGCCATTTGACGATACGCATCTGATTCCTAAAGTTCCTGACGTTCACGTGACCAGCTAATCTTTGGGCCAGTGAAACAGCCTGAATGTACCCCCTCCAACCTGGGATGACCGTATACTTTTATCTCAGGTATTGTTGTCACCTTTGGATATATGTCATCCTTGATAGCTATTTACATAAAACTCAGTCTGATGTTTTGTAAGGGTATTTGTTCGTCTTCTGAGAGGGTTGTTGTTCCCTCACTATCTGACAAAATAAAGCCAAAACAGCAGGTAGTATGTAATTCTGTCGCTTGGTGTAGACTCCAGACATTGGGTTACCTGACTATCCCTGGAACTTCTGAAATTTGCTGCAACGTGGTTGTGAGACAGTTGTACACCTGAGTGTGCATATTTTGCCACACACAGATAGTCACCTTGTGTGTGTTGTCAATTTTCATCGAAGTCTCCATACGAACAGTCGTGATTCATTACGGCAACAAACCACGAATGCTGACACCACAATAGCTTTCTGGTATTTTTTGTTTGCGTGTAAATCAGCATTAGCTGATCGCGGTCAGGTGCACAGCTTGCTGCTGTTTGTCAAGTGCGGTTTGGAATACCGCATAGTTGCTATGATTCTCCGTTGACGATTCGTGAAAAATGGTTGTTGTTTCTCTCTAGATGTGTTTCTCATTATGCTTGTCTCATGACTGAAACTATCTGAACGTTTCTCACTCGTGACGGATCCAGCATTATCGACCTATCTTGTCAAATGGATTGTTATGTCATGTGATTCAGAGCTTCACGATTGCGAAATAGTTGTTTCTTTCTTTGCCTTACTTAATCGGACGGCCGTCCGGATTAACTATTTCTGAAGTGCAATGGAATCTGGCCAGTAGGTTCACGTCCGTCCGGCCCATTTTGGTCACGTCAACCGAGTCTACCCACTGCGTCATGTAGAGAGATAGGTTCGTTTGTTGTGTCTCTTGGCCAAATATGTAATCCATAATTTGTCTCAAATCCATTACAACCTCAATGAACTAAAATGTACTTGATCGTAGAAGTATCATATATCTGTTCGAAATGTAAAAGTTTCAAGTGCATATCCAGCGGCATTAATTATCTCCTATCATTTAAGACAGAATGCAAACATTCTTGTGGCGCACGAGGAACTATTCAGTTTAACGTAAAATAGCCTAGACTAATGGGATCTACTTCCAATGATTTGATCAGTAAAATTACCCTCCGAGTCTTTGTCAGTTTCCACACGAAACCACTCCACGTTGAAGCTGCCTTGTAATCATCAGCCTATAGTTCCCTGTATGCACTTTTAGAGACCACCTTGTTTCGGGCCTTCCCTATGTTTGGCAGTGTCCTAAGATTCTTGAAGAGTCATCTATTAAAACCCACGGTCTAGTGTTGTAATTTTTGTTTTGTGGATGAGTCTATCAATCGGTAGATTTCTGACAATATTGTGTTTTTGGGGACCTTTAGAAATTGAACGGAATTTTTTCGTTTTAGTGGATTACTTTTAAAAGTCACAAAGCTGGTCTCGGTGAAACCACCTATCTGCTTAAACTTCTTTGCGATATTTCAGCATTCTCCCAACAAGTCAGTTTATTAGAATTAGACTCATTATTATCCTCTTCCCGACCTATACTACTACCCCGACCTATACTACTCCCGACCTATACTACTACCTCGCCGAGGTGGTCGGGCTTGTGTACTGTTTTGATCCG
>LUCH01018426.1:0-14484 GCA_013368495.1 Paragonimus heterotremus
GGTTTGGATGCGCATTTTCAGTTTACAAGCTAAAGCGTTCTCATGTGCGTTTGATTTGTTACGAGCAGTGATAACAGTTATGTAGGCGTATACGGCTGTGGGTGCTCCTTTCTTCTGTTGTGGCGAAGTCAAGGTACTATACTTTTCCCTGAAGTCGGAAACGTAAAGCCCAGGCGTTGAAGGCCTCTGTCTGACAGGTGCATGAATATCAGCATCATGGTCCCTGGCTGTAATTTGTTCTCTTTAGTATGTTCAGTTGAACTGATATTGGCGGGAACCCACTTCTGTGACCAGTGCTTGACAGGATAAGCGTTTTTGTAGAAACGCAATTCGGATTGCGGAAACCAGACTATAGCTGAGATGATGGGGTTAGCGGCAGCCTCAGTTAACTCACTTGAAATGTTGCGTTAAGAAAGAGTCATCTTGAAGAACTTGTAAAATGGTGTTTCAAACATACAGAATGTTGCTTTCAGTATTCTCGTTTCGCTTTAGTCTGGGCTCATGGAAGTCTAAATTTAAAAGTAAGTACTTTAGGTCGCTTACCAGGAATCCATTTGCTAGAGGGAGGTTGCTGACGCACTTGCGGCAATAAGCTAGATGCAAATGGTCATGTATTACAGTTAGCAGCGTAGTAGTCCCCATGTACTTCGGCGACCTCATGTGTTACAGATGTAAGCTTGCAGTTTGCTCGACACAATGGCGAGTCCGAGAGTAAACTTCTGTGTCAATGGGGCTGCGTTCATAAATGAGGCGCTTATTTTTTGCTGTTTCGAACACTTTGGGACGTGTTGCCAAGTGGTTGTGCATGATTGCTTTTTTATTGGTTGCGCACTTGATAAACAACTCGGTGTCTCCACACTGTTATATCGTGAATAATTGTGCACGAATGTCAAGGACTGGGCAAATATCTCGTGATTGGTGCGGGTGTGAGTAGCACCTGATGAACTTACAACGTGCCTGACTACTTCGCGTTTTGTCTCCTTGATTTTTGGCGGTCCGAAGTCACCGAACCTGATCCTATGGAAATCGTATCGAGACGGTTGCTGAGGTTATCAAATTCGTCTCGGCTGAAGTTTCGGGTTGGTTGCTTTCGGTAATGTTTCCGTATCCAACGGCAAAGAAAACGAAAGTCTGGATTAAATGATTACTTTGTCCAGAGGGTGGTGCAGTTTTCACCTGAACTACATAACGACAACAATGAATCGCAACGCAAATGGCTAGTTACCCTGAACAATGTCTTGTGTGTGTGTGTGCATACAAACATGCCGGATCCAGGCCTCCCGGAGCATTATCACAAATAGTTATGTAACAGTTTTTCCCCAGAAACCTGCCTCAGACAAGTGAAAGTCTCATTTTGAACGCTAAAGTTACCCATAACTAGTGATTAAGTTCAGCTTCCAGTGTGAAGCTGTTTCAGCCATATGGTGCTTATCTTTCACCGGTGACCTTCTGAACGTGCCTAGTTCTTCAGCGATTAGAGGATAACTTTTCTGCTCACACGAGTAACCATGAGAGCTGTCAGCCAAAGAGCTGAGGAGTCCCAGCTATCAATGCCATCAATATGCAAGTTCGCAGTCACTACTGATACGCATGACCTTATCCTCCCATTAAAAAAGCGTGAAACAAACAAATAAGTGCGTTGCTAATATGGGTTTGTTCCCCAGGCCGTATGTTCAGATATTTGGACTAACTTGTAAATGGAAACAAGTAGAATAAAAACAGGGGTAACGATAACAGCAGACAAAGTTAAGAAGTTAGTCGACTTGAATCACTGAGAAGGTCGGTGCTAAGACAACTCACGCGAAAGAAACTGTCACAACAGGTCTCGGAAGAGGGATGGCTAACACACATTGAGATAAATTTTGATCACCGTAGTACTATCAGAAGGCACTACACACCGCGGTATGAGTTTACAACTGTTGGTAACTCGACACACGAAATGGTTAGCCCCAATAGATATAACCACCCTCGTCTTCTCCAGTATGAGACGATGACCTTGGAGGCAAGAAGTTGTATGCAGGTTAAGCGGAAGTTTCGCATCATATCCGACTATTCCGCTAGAAACATTGACGACTTCTGCTGTTAGGGCCAGGGTGAACCTGACTTCCGTCAGTCATAACGGAATACAGGTCACCTCCCCCGTATTTGCTGTCTTCTGTCATCAGAACGTCAGTGATCACATCCGGTCACCGCCTTTACCATCCCCAGTCCAACAGTCAGGCGAAGCGTTTCGTGGACACGTACAAACGTGCACTTCAGAAAGCTCAAGGAGGGAACGACCGTGGAAGTTTTAGAAACATTCCTGATGCATTATCCGGCGACACCAAATCTACAAACACCTGACGGAAGGTCTCCAGCTCAGGTTGTTAATGGACGCAAAAAGTGATCGCCACTAGACTCCGTCCGCCTAAATGTCGCTGTTTCAGGTTCCAAGAATGCAGCAATGGAAAGGAGGTTAAACCAACGACATGGCGTCAAGCACCGACTTTTCAACAGTGGCCAGACTGTCCTTGCCCGGGATTATCGCAGCAGTTCTGCTAAACGGTCCTTGGGACAAATTCGCAGAAGATTTGGCAAAGTCATTTATAAAGTCCAAGTCGGAACGGATGTCTGGATACCCCATGCCAACCGGTTTCAGCCCACCAGTATCGCTGAACCATCATAAGGCGAGAAATAGGTCCCGTTGGAGATCTTGAGGGAAACTTTTGGTCTTCCCCAGCAGCAACCCGCAACAGCGACTCCCAACACTCAACGTACGACACGCGAACTGTTCCCAAGAAAGGCGGACCGACCAAGTACGACGGCTCGTGACATCTGTGCAAGTGGACTCTCGACTACCGTCGTACTATCAACATCCTCAAAATGGCGGTGTTAGGGCCAGGGTGAACCTGACCCGAAGAACACGATTATGCCGTCAGAAATCAGATATCGCCAGCCGTTACTGATATATGTATCGGTGTGGGATTCAAATATTTCTTCGCGCGCTCACGCCGCCGCAAGGTCAATGAGTTCCTATAAATACAGACCGGTTTCTCATGTAAATTCGCAAAGCGTCCTGCGGCTAACTGCATTGCTTATCCGGAGTCCGCTTTGTCCGTGTTCTCATTAGTTCTTGCCGTTCGCAGTGTTTGGGCCAATTGAAAGAGGATTCTATCCGCGTTATTCGTTCACCGTTGTTCGTAGCAGTTATTCGCGTTCATATTCAGTAGGATTCAGTTGAAACAACGGGCGACGGGGTCTTTTCTCTATTTTGCCGTGAGAGTGCACGTTGTCAGTAACCGCAAAGGCTCTGACGGTCATCTTGCAGCAACAACATGCTTAATTCGAGAAGGCGCAACTGCAGCTGATCGAAACGTTTACGCAGAAGCAGAGTACGCAGGGTCCGGCTTCGGGCCCATATTCACAGTCTCGCCCGCTGATAGAGTTCTTTGGAAACTCAATCACTGAGTTCCACTTTGATCAATCGTCTGATGTCCACTCAGATATCTGGTGTCAAAAACATGAAGACGTATTCGAGGTGACGCTAGCCGCTGCTGATGCCCAACAGGTCCGACTGCTTTTATGCCAACTTGGTCTTTTTGAGTTCGAACGTTATACGAACTTCATTTTGCCAAAGAATGCTCGCGGTGTCTCTTTCAATGATACAGCCAAGTGTCTCAGGCAAATCCCCGGTGAACAACCATCGGTGTTCGATATCCGGAATCACTGTGTCCAACTCACCAGGAGCCATTCCAAAGATGTCTTCACTTATACCGGAAACGTCAGTCGAGGGTGCGTGCGCTTCAAGCTCTCCTCCAGGACCGATGACCAATTCGAAACACTGAATTTTGTGTGTGGTCTCCAGTCACCGGCAGGTGCTGACATCCGCAGTCGTATCCTGAAGAAAATGGAACTTGACCATGAGATGACGCTGCAGACGATCACTGCCGAATGCCAGGGGTTGGTCAAACTCAAACATGATGACATGATGATCCAGCAGTCAGCAAGACCTCCAACATCTTTTACCATTCAATCGACGCATGCTGGTTATCCTCACTCTGGTGGGTCGCGGCCATCCAACCTGGACCGATCTTCACAGCCTCCAACATCCTGTTGGCAGTGCGGGGATTGGCATTATGTGCGCTTGTGTCCATTTCGTAAACACAAGTGCCAGAAATGCAACCGTCAGGGCCAAAAGGAAGACCATTGCCGAGCCGACAACAAGTGGACCTCACAACCCAAATCGAAGTCCCGCGGTCGACGATTTCAGAAGCCGGCCCGACAATCAAACTTCATCTTCGCCACGTTCTTGGTCGGTTTTGCTTCCAGACGGAGGCATATTGCGTTGATAATCAATAATACCGCCGCTCAGCTGCAAGTTGACACCGCCTCTGACATCACTATAATATCAAGGAGGACCTGAACACGATGGGTTGACCTATCGTGCGTCCGACTAAACACTATGTCCACAAAGCTTCAGGGGGTTTTCTGAGGTTATCTGGCAAATCAGCCTGTGAGGTCCCATCCGGTAACTTTCAATTCGAGGGTAGCTGCTACCTCACCGGTTCAACCAGAACTGAACCTGCTGGGGCTGGACTGGATTGATGCGATCAACTTGTTGGAGATGCTCATCAGCCGCTGGGGCAACAGTGTCTTAATCGACGTTGACCCTATGCCATCGCTTCACACTGTCAATCCTCCCGGTATCATCGGCCATTTGTATCAAAAGCATTCTGCAGTCTTCCAGAGAGGTTTAGGACGTTGTACCAAAATGAATGCCGTTTTGCACCTTTCTCCAAACGCAAGACTCGTTTTATGACAGAAATTTCCAGTGCTCTACGCAGCTCCACCTCTCGTAGACAAGGAACTTGACCACCACAGGAAGCTGGTGTCTTGAAATCAGTCAATTATTCCGCTTGGGCCGCACCGATCGTCGCTGTAAAGAAGCCCAGTGGAGTGGCGAAAATTTGCATTGACTTCACTACAGGCTTAAATGCTTCGTTAGATATGCGCCAGCATCCTCACCCGCTGCCCAATAATCTATTCGCGAAGATGAACGGTGGCAAGTTCTTCGCGAAGTTGGAGCTGACGGATGCCTACTTGCAGGCGGGGGTCCCAGAATCTTCCAAGCAGCTGCTCACCATCAACATCCATGGCGGCCTGTTCCAGTATAAGCGTTTCCCAGTTGGCGTGAAAGCTGTGTCGGCAGTCTTTCAGCCGATTATGGATACCATACTGACCGATATTCCAGGTGCAGCCGCCTATGAAGAACTTAGAGAACGACTGGACCTGTTATTGGACGCTTAGCCGGTTACGGACTTCGTGCTCGCCAGGCAAAGTGCAATTTCTTCATCAGCTCAGTCATTTACCCGGGGTTCATCATCGACCATCATGGCCGCCGCTCAAATCTTAACAGTCAAGTTGTTGTCGGCATGCCAACACTGTTGGAGGTACCTACCCTGCGTTAATTCTTGGGTCTCATCAGCCAATACAGCACGTTTATGCCCGCCATGCATCGTATTCGAGCACCCTCAAAAAGACTCTTGACGAAGGATGTCTCATGGGACTGGTCAACCGGATTCCGGATCTCATTCCAGGCGGTAAAGAAAATGCTCAGCCCCGAAAACTTGCTCACACGTTTCGATCCCACTATCCGAAACGTGGCCGCATCGGGCGCCTCAAGCAACGGAGCAGGGGCAGTCCTCTCACACCTCCACCCTGGTGGGTCCCAAAAAGCAGTCGCTAATTTTGCTTGCTTTCTATCGTTAGCGGAAAAGAACAATGGACAGATCGAAAAAGAAGCGTGTGCCATTGTATTTGAATTGAGGTGTTTTCACGGAATGCTCTTTGACCGGCACTTCCTACTGATGACCAACGACAAGCCGCTGCCCGCTGTTTTTGGATCAAGGAAGACTATCCCGATCGATACAACCAACCGCCTTCAATGATGGGCAACGAATCTGCTGAACCACGACTTCGACATCAGGTATGCACCAACAACGAGCATTGGGTAAACAGATGCTCCTTCTCGCCTGATTGGCTCGCAAACGCTCGATCCAGTAGCGGTTTGATTGTTGCATTATCCTTCGAAGCAGAGGTGGATCAAATCTCCTCTGAAGTCATCCGGACACTCCCGGTCACGGCCGGGCTGTTTGTTTAAGGAACCCTAGGGAACCAGACATCGCACTCTGTGATAACTTACGACCAGAACCGTTGGCCGGATAGAGGGCTAACCGATGACCTGGCGCAGCGTTTCCGGAGACATTCCGCAATTTCACTTCCCAATGGCTGTCTGCTGTTCGAAGGCGTTGGTTCGCAGTTACTATTGAAGCGTTCGCTAACGATTCGTTCGCAACGAGTTACGCGTAATCAGTTGATTCAAAGATGTCTTTCTCAATATCCGACGGCAGAGAAGATAATCTATCTTCGAAACTGCTGATAAGAAAGCGCTCGTAGAAACTGGATTTGATACGGTACCAACTGAATCAGCGTACATGAAACCAAATATCTCACCTCGAATGCGAAAAATCATCAGAAATCGAATAAATAATGTGCTCATACAACAAATTTGACAACTAGGCACCGCTCAATAATTGGGGACGATGAAACGGAATTAAGTTCACTCAAATAAGTGATATTGGTCGGGTTGGAGCAAAGTGAATGTTCATGCTTCGAGAAATGGTAAGAATTATAGGCTACTCAAGAAAGGATATGGAAGAAGAATGTCTTATTTTGACATTTAGAAGTTTACAGGGCTCCGACTGACTGAGAGTAAGGCAAAGGGTTACGGTAGCTGGCGTAAGAAGTAAAATGATCGATGATGTTTACTCTTAAGGAAGAATAATGAAAGATACGGCCACCCTTTAACACTGACCAAACAAAGCACAGCAATCTAAAAACTATTGCAACAGACCTTAACAAAATCACCAGTTAGGTCTGCTGGCCCGGCATGGATGAACAGCTGGAACAACTGGTCAGGTTTTGCCACGGCTGTGCTTACGCATCTAAAGCACTCTCAAAGGCTCCTCTGGAATCGTGGCCAATCCCTACGGTTCCGTGGTCGCATGTACACCCGGATTTTGCCGGGCCCCTGCATGGTCAGAACTTCCTGATCGTCGTCGACGCCTATTCCAAGTGGCCAGAAGTTGTCCTGATGCCAAGTACCACCATAGGGTCAACCGTCCTACAACTTCGAAAAATGTTCAGCTGTTTTGGGTGCCCAACGACTTCCGTCAGTCATAACGGAATACAGGTCACCTCCCCCGTATTTGCTGTCTTCTGTCATCAGAACGTCAGTGATCACATCCGGTCACCGCCTTTACCATCCCCAGTCCAACAGTCAGGCGAAGCGTTTCGTGGACACGTACAAACGTGCACTTCAGAAAGCTCAAGGAGGGAACGACCGTGGAAGTTTTAGAAACATTCCTGATGCATTATCCGGCGACACCAAATCTACAAACACCTGACGGAAGGTCTCCAGCTCAGGTTGTTAATGGACGCAAAAAGTGATCGCCACTAGACTCCGTCCGCCTAAATGTCGCTGTTTCAGGTTCCAAGAATGCAGCAATGGAAAGGAGGTTAAACCAACGACATGGCGTCAAGCACCGACTTTTCAACAGTGGCCAGACTGTCCTTGCCCGGGATTATCGCAGCAGTTCTGCTAAACGGTCCTTGGGACAAATTCGCAGAAGATTTGGCAAAGTCATTTATAAAGTCCAAGTCGGAACGGATGTCTGGATACCCCATGCCAACCGGTTTCAGCCCACCAGTATCGCTGAACCATCATAAGGCGAGAAATAGGTCCCGTTGGAGATCTTGAGGGAAACTTTTGGTCTTCCCCAGCAGCAACCCGCAACAGCGACTCCCAACACTCAACGTACGACACGCGAACTGTTCCCAAGAAAGGCGGACCGACCAAGTACGACGGCTCGTGACATCTGTGCAAGTGGACTCTCGACTACCGTCGTACTATCAACATCCTCAAAATGGCGGTGTTAGGGCCAGGGTGAACCTGACCCGAAGAACACGATTATGCCGTCAGAAATCAGATATCGCCAGCCGTTACTGATATATGTATCGGTGTGGGATTCAAATATTTCTTCGCGCGCTCACGCCGCCGCAAGGTCAATGAGTTCCTATAAATACAGACCGGTTTCTCATGTAAATTCGCAAAGCGTCCTGCGGCTAACTGCATTGCTTATCCGGAGTCCGCTTTGTCCGTGTTCTCATTAGTTCTTGCCGTTCGCAGTGTTTGGGCCAATTGAAAGAGGATTCTATCCGCGTTATTCGTTCACCGTTGTTCGTAGCAGTTATTCGCGTTCATGTTCAGTGGGATCCAGTCATAACCCCGCGGTTCCCCCTCAAACGTCCCTCAAGCAAGAGAAAAAGCTTCAGTTTTCTTCGTTGGTCTTCACACCAGTTACCCCGCACTCCCTCAGCAGTTTCGTAAAATCTTCCAAATTTCTTCAAGTAATTTTGTTTCTTTTACTATATTTGGACCCATGCCTGCATACAACGTTCAAGATAGGGCCTCGCATACGCTTTATACAGCGATGGCAACAACTCTAACCCCCCTTATGCGAAAGTTCCCCTCAACACATAAAGCGCTTCATCTCCATTTAAGTCGCTATTTACAGACTTTGAAGATCCCAGTTACCAGCAATGCCAAGAACTTGGCTGTCTCTATTCTCCCCAGCCTCTTCTCACTTCTATTATCAAGAAGCCCGGTCGACTCTGGCTGTTTCCCAGCAAGCATCTAAATACACTTGTCCACATTCCATGGTGGTCACCATTCACCTGACCACCACTGAACAGTATTTATTTCGATAATAATAGTATATTTCCTACATCATCTTGCATGCGCGTGCTCTCGGGATTTCCTACAAGCTTTACATCAACAGTAGAGTTATGGCAGGGACGTTTATCACTTCTAGCGAGACCATCGATTGACATTAGATACAGTAACGACCGAAGCACTGGTCAGTGAAGTACCCCACTAACCACCGCACCTTCCCTGGACCTTTCTGAGGTTACCTCCACATGGAAGGGGCGGTTCCTTGAAAGTCTTGCATCCATTCTAGCAGTCCTGAAGGAAGATGCAAGGTCTCCGGTTTGAACATCAACAGTCGGTGTCTGACTTGGTCAAAGACCTACCTGAAGTCCACATAGCAAGCGTCGACTTCCCATTATCCAACCTTGGTGCGATCTCGTCGAAGAACCAAACAGGGTTGTTGAAGCAAGACCTGTGCCGCACTAACACACGTTTGTCTGTGGAAAAAAGCTTATTCTCAGTGAGGTGTCTCACAGCTCTATTCCGAATAATTATTTTCAGCTGTTTCAAGACAACTGGTCTGGGGCTTACCGGTCAGTAGTGTCCAACCTTGTGACCCTCCTTCTTTATGGATTGGTACAATCCCTACCTTCTTCCAATTGTTTGAGATGACGGCTTTCCGAAGAGCGAGAATGAATAATTGGATGAGAAGCTGCTGCACACAGACGTTGAGAGGTCCTAGCACTGTCGGATGGATACAGTCTGGCCTATTGGCTCTATTCACATATACTCTATCCAATATATTCCTCACCTCTTCTTCGCCTAGTTTAACTTCCTCCAGTACGGGTTCTCTTGCAGCCTTTATGCCGGGTTCAATTTCGGATGTTCAACAGTCCGGATTGTGTGCAACTTTCGTAAACTGTCGGGAAGTCACCGGCTCTTTGAGCAGTGACTCGGCAGCATTTCACTCAGCATTAACGATGCTACCCGGTACTCTCCTAGTGGCCCCTTTGACCACGACAAAGCTAGTTAAGGTGGTAGGGTTCTTATGATGGCTCTCAGCCTCCTTTCAAACCTTGTAGATGTGAGAAGTGCTAAACCGAGGCAAAAGCAGACAGATGAAATGGAAGGATATCACTGCCTGAACGAGAGCTCGAGGGTGAACAGTATGCAATTCCTAGTAACGACGAATCGTGACCACGGAATTTGACCTGCATTCGGACAACATCGCGCAGGTTAAAGGATACATCATCACTGCGTAAGAAGGGCGGAAGTGTGTTTAGCACACACGTCCACACGTCCCACGCGCCTTTTTCCAGAGACTACACGAAAAAAGTAATGGCCGAGGATGTTGACCTCACTACCGCCTATTTAACATACCAAAAGTGTTTAGGTGGGTGAATTTACTTGAGGATATTTACCGCATGCCATTAGCCGAGGTTCTGATAGCTTGTTCCATCAAACTGAGACAGTTTGTGGAAACAGCGTAGGTCCATCTTATCATGGAGCCACCCCAAGATGAAAATAGTGGCGGATGGGAGATGGGAGATGGGTGAAGGTTACAATTAAGATCTTGTTAGGTGGGTGCAGTAGATGGCACATGACCGGCATTCCTGACCACTTTCCGTCGTCCCTGGAATTAGGCGGTTCTCGCTGACCAATATCTGTTCGTGCATACAGGGAAATTACTCGTGAATATGAGGAGACTAGTAGCTTGAACAAGCCTTTGCATTGTCTGCCGGAGAAACATGTATGCCGACAACCTCAGCATAAGCAGGAGGGTAACAACGACACGATTGCAGGTGATCCCTAAAAAGGTTCCCGTAGGGACCTGATTTTTTCTCTGAGGACTTCAAACTATGCGTATCCCGCCTTCTTCCCTTTTCCTACCACTTTTTCACACCTCATGGGTTAGGGGTTAACTGACAGCCCAGTGTTTTCAGGTTGAGACCATTCGCGGTAATTCGGCAGAAAAACCGGGTTATTCTGGAGCCGCCAATGGGCGTGTACAGCCCGCGAAACTGATTGTGCTGTTATTATGTTCGACCAGTAAGTAACCATATCGGGGTTTGGCCCCAAGATTCCAGCTGATATTTTTATGGCAGTTAGAGCGATCGTTGTTGATGGAGTTTTGCGCCGCTTTCAGGACGTCTGAGTAGGCCGTCGTCTGCGTGTGGAATGGGATGGCGCGATTGTAATCTATGTGCTCACTGAGCATTTAGGCGAGGGCAATAGCTTCGATGACTTTAACACCGTCGACCTAGTTATCTGGCAGGCTGGTAGTTGCCAATGTAACTTAATCAGCGAAACTAGCATCTGTATTGGACACGACGACACCGGCCGCAATTATTGTGAACAACACAGACGATTAAGGGTTGCCCACGATCTTTGCCATAGAAACTGCATTTTAAGAGCTGCTGCTCTGTAGTGGACCTAATCCGGGACAGATTTACGACTTGTGAGGGAAACGCTTTGAGCTCATCTACCCTTGTAAGAAACATTCCGGTGTAGCGGCGGCTTGCGAGCTGGTTAGCATGATTCCCTTTACTGATTTGTTCCTCAGTCGCGGCTAAGATCTATCACGCCTATCTGAGAATGCTCCCCATAGATGCGTTGAAAAATATACCATTACTAGTAAAACTGGCTCAAGGTAGCATCGAGCTAATAGAGTGGACAACATACACTTGACTAGTTTTGGAGCGTCGCTGTTTTGACTGAAGTTTCCTCAGACTATGCGGCTTTTTCTAGATCTGCTTAGTTCTTTGAAGACTCCAACACCTTATGACTTGTTCAGACAGTTTTATCGTCTCCTCAGCCGTCTCCAAATTAGGGCCCATTAGAGCGTTCATTAAAGCGTGTCATCCCAACCACTTTTTATAAAACGATCTTATTTCCTCTCCCTAGCACGGCTTCCTCCCCAGCCGATCACATCCGAAAAAATATGCTCATTTTCATGAATAGTATGATGGGGGTCAGAAACAACGGTGTCATCTCAGATGCTATCTCGGACATTTCCGAGGCTTTCGATCGTGTCCCACATGCCCCCCTTAAACACAAACTGGAAGCCTGTAGTATTTGAGGAGAGGTTCTGCGCCGGAATGCCTTTCCTTGGCAACGGAAATTTTAGAGTTAAAACCGGATCAGATCTTCCGTCCTCATCTCCGAGTTCTGTGGGAGTTCCTCGGGGAGCAATGCTAGCTTCTCTGTTATTTCTCGTTTACAATATCCTTCCAGCCAATATTTCTGGCACCGCCTCTCCACAAACCCATGACACAGACATCCAGGATGCCATTGATCCAAGTGCACTACAGACTGACCTTGAGGCGAACAAAGACAGGCCGGACGGTAACAGTCCTCGGCCTAATGGCAATAAGTGAGCACATACGTCACCTGTTGGAGATACCAGCAACACCTGTGTGATTCGTATGGCATTCGGCACAGTAGATACCATGAAAATCATCCGGTCGTCGTCTAACTTATACTTCGCGTATCACCACGAGATGGCTGCAAGAGAGGGATTTGCCGCTCTCGGGATGATTAAGCGCACTTCCCCCGCGTAGACAGGAAAGCGCTACAAACGCTTGGTGTGGGCTCATAAAAGACCGCTCCTGGAGTATGCTAATCAAGTGGTTCATACGGCCTAAATAAAGACTGAGTGGTGAGCATGTCCTGGGCGAGGCCATAAATCTTGCCACGGGCCCTAGAACTGTCGCGTACGAGTCTCGGCCATGAATGCTAGCCGTAGACCGTGAGTTCCTGAGCCGTCGCGTACCAAAAAATTATTTTCCTGGATAAAAGTCGTTTCAGTAGCTTCGTATCTGATGCGGAAACTGAAGCCACTTGGACTCATAGACCTTTGTTTTAACTTACCGTGTGACCGCCGTAAACCCCTACAGATGGACAGCTGTTGCTGTGATGCCGATTAGCTGATTTTTCATTCCAAATGCATCCAACTGGCAGACATGAACAAGTGTCCATTCTGTGGCAAGCAGCTTCAACCTCACTCGCCTGGTAAGTGCACGTTTCGAATCCTTATTTTTGTCAGTTCCCTCTACTTCCGTCGTTGTTCGCACCTCCCCGGTGGTTATGGGAAGCAAGTCTTGCACACTACCAACAACGGATGTCGACTCAGACCAGTCTGCTGAGAGTGTACCGATTACACACGGGCCGAAGGAAGTGCAAACCAACATCACCAGGAACGATTATCCTGTTGATATAATTGAAGAAGGTAAGTTCCTTCATAAATGCGTACACGGAATTCTTGCCGACATCAAATGCGATGAACGGCTTGATAATGAAAAATTCATGTGATACACGGTTTCAATCATCCGGAAGAACATCCATAACACACGAAAACCGAGGGCTATATTATGTGCTGGGAAAAAGCCGAGGACGTTTGTGGATTTATCCACACTTATCAAATACATAATTCAAGATTCTATCCCCACGTTTTCGTCCCCAGTAACTTCAATGATTCACCTATGTGCTTGGCTTAACTCGTAAAGTAGGACAGATGGACGAAGCAGTTATATTTGTATAAGCATTGAGTACAGTTTGGCATAGCTCGTAAGGTAAGACGAATGGGCGTAGCAGTATTAAGTGTCCAAGCGTGGAGTGCAGTTCGGCTTGATCCGTAAGGTAGGGCAAAAGGACGGAGCAGTTATAGATATGTGAGCGTGGAGCAAAGTTTGGCAAAGTTTAAACCAACAGGACAGAGCAGCTATCAAGGTTAATAAGTGCGGCATAATTAGACGTTGATCATGACTTAAGTCAACCGGACGGAGCAGCTACCAATCTCGGCGCAAGACATATGAATCGGAATAACCAACACGTGCAATAACGTCGAGGTATATTATATAATTAACGACATTTTTGTATGAGGGAAGGTGAACAGCAGTTTGCTCATCATGTTTCCAGGATTGCGTTGTCGCCAAGAGATATCCTGAAGGTGTGGCCGGAACTGCGGTTAGTTCAGGTATTGCATGGAAGTGCTTCTCAGCAAAGGACCAAAGATTTTCCATGTTCTTGAAAGCCTAGTCTAACGAAATTTTGAATGGTTCCTCGTTAGAAATAGCCGCCGATGGGAAATCCGTGAGCACACCAAACGCGTACAAGAAAATGGTCTTCTCAAAGCTCGCGGGAACAGAAATTTCTTATTTAAGCATAAACGGCAACTAAAAAAAATACGCCTTCGGCTCTTTCTTTGCGACCGCCCGACGGGGAGACCTCGTCTGACTCCCTAGTTGTGGCCGAGTTATTTAGGGATTACTACACGGCAGTATACAGCGTCACACCGCCAGACTGACATCCTATCCTCCAGCCGCAGAATTTCCGGTAACCACTCGATACCGCCGGGTTTTCAGGATAAGGGCCTTCAATTTAATCAGCCTTACTAGTAAGATAATGGAGCGCTCATTTGAGCTTGCCATCCTTTATCATTTTTTATCAAACCATCTCCTGTCCTTCATCCAACATGGCTTTCTTCCTAATCGGTCATGCGTAACTAATATGTTTGTTTTTCATGGACAGTCTAATGGAGGCCAGAGACAATGGCCTTATGAGAGCTGTCATTTTCTTTGACTTTGCCAAGGCGTTTGACCGTATCCCACACGGCCCCCTGAAACACAAACTGGAAGCCTATGGTATTCAAGAAGAGGTTCTTCGTTCGATTGTTTCTTTTCTTGATAACGGAACGTTTGGAGTTAAAACCGGATCAGACCTTTCATCTCCTTCTC
>LUCH01018427.1:0-14641 GCA_013368495.1 Paragonimus heterotremus
CCTTGAAATTGATTATCCGGAGAATAATAGAGAGATAGTTACATATTCAATGAAAACCAGCAGATTATGCGGCCACAAAAATTTCATGAATAACATTCACAATTTGTCCCCGCTTCCGTGTTCACACAGTTTCTATCGATACCATAGCTACAACAGGTGACGTGCAGTTTTGATTAAGATTTGTAATCTGTTGTCAGTCATTCAACTTGTTGCGGTTTGCAGACCCCATCTAGATGGTTCCCAGGAAAACGTACGAGTCATTCTGAAAACCCAGGGCAACAGATCATGCAAGACACGTTTCCGGTCCTTTGAGGGTTGGTAGGTTAACACAACCACATATACAACTCGGGGATCTAGTGTGCTACTTACAAGTACAGTTACATAGACTGTATATGAATAGTTAGGAGCCGTTAAGCTGACTACAAAATACAGCAATAAGTTGACCTACCCTTGACGCCAGAAAGAAGCTCTAAAACGTGTGCACAGCGAAAAGTTACAAAATAATATACTCCATGTCAATATTCGTTTATAACGGTTTATGATCGAACAAAATTTCGTGAATTTAACAGGATATATTAGCATTAGTTGAGTGCCGCAGATTTATCAATGAATACTTTTTCAACTAAAGTTTTGATATCATCAAGGCTTCCACGTGATCACAATCGCACTGAATGACATCCGTCAAGCAAGTTACGCAACCGGTTTCCCCAGAAATTGAACATATCGGAGAACCTACAACTAAACTGTTTACCAAATGTGATTTCGAATAGCAGATAGTCTAAAACTTGATAAATGAATGGAAGCGTTTTCATTATTTAATGCACACGTTTGCATTTATTTTGGATGAAGTGGTTTTCCCGAACACATAGGAGATCCTATGTTCATAAATGTAGCGATAACTGTCGTTTATCGTAATTCAGTCTCTGTCCATACAAACATGGCGCATGCAAGACGTGCACACCAAATTGATGTCAACTGAGGTGAGGTGACTGCAATGCTCTCTGTAGATTACATCATCGCTCCGAAACCCCTTCCAAACCAGAAATTACACATAAATATATGTATATACGTGATACCATTTTTACTCGAGAAAATTGCTGACTGAATGTGAGTAACACAATAGCAATGCTTACTGTCAATAGCTGTCAACGTTTGAATTAAACATACGAATCAAGTATGAATGATGTACGTAACTGCTAGCTTACAGTGAGAGGTGGCACGCAATGAAATCTCCAATACACAGAGTGCGGAATTTCATCAATAAACTGAAAATTCATTTTGAGGTAGAAATTGGCTCGAAAGACACGAACTGCAATATGGATCTGATAGCAATATATCGGGATTCACTGAAAGTAGAAGCATCATTACACTATTGATGAGATTGAGAGGTTTGTCTGCAGTCAAAATTATCTTGAACCCGCTACAGCTCAGAGTACCAAACAAGTCAACAGAAATATAAATCTTCGTTTTTGAGAAATACCAAGTCATACTGTGTTTTAACTCGAACTTCACCTTGAAATGGATTATTCGCAGAACAAGTTGGAGATAGTCACATATTCAGTGGAAACCAGTAGATTGTTCCGTTACAATAATTTCATGAACTAAATTAACACTTTGCCCCCGCTTTTGTGTTCACACACTCTTTGTCATAACCATAGTTACAAAAGGTGCCCTAAAGTTTTGGTCATGGTTTTGCTGTTTTTAAACAGTCACACTTATTTGTAATCCATGGATAGTTGATCAACTTGTTGTGGCCTGCCAGCCCCATCTAGGCGGGTTGGAACAAAACAGGTCAGTCATTCTGAAATCTTGTAGCAACCGGTCATGCAAGATACGTTTGGCAGGCTTTTTAGGCCGACCGGTTGAAACCTGCATGCATGAGTTTAAGAGATCCTTTGTGTTAATAGCTTGCTTGGCCCAACTGGTCCGCGAATGCGCTAAGGAACGTTGGCGATGCTTGATGCTTTACCTTCTGCCTTTCACAAACTTAGTCATCCGCGTCCTGTTCAATGAAAATATAACTGTTTTATGATAGAGTCAAACAGCTGTTCATATAATGTATTTCAACTTGAATGCAAGGCTCATGGTTGTTGGGGCCTCCATTCTGTTACTGTGAAAAACCGTATCTGTCCTCGAGAGAAAAAACGATTGAATCAATCCTAATTAGCAGAACTGTTCAGAGCGGTCGATATTTTCATGCCGCTATGCTCACTACTGACCCTAACTTTTTCTTTTCGGTAACTGTTCTCTCTGATGTTTCGAGAATGTTTGGTCACTACGCGCCATATAGATACTTTGTATCTGCTGCCTTTGTCGGTCGCACATGTATTGGGGCGGTACGAAGCGGTTTCCTTTGTATGCTACTTTTGGCTTGTCTTCGGAGCAAATCACGGGACAGTTGTGGCATTTTTGGGACCGAGATTTACCATGTTAATTATTTCCTTGACGGGAATCCGATTTTATCAAGCGCCCCATTATATCGAGACCAAACCAGCGTATCGTTTCGAGAGTTTACAACAAAGGTCAGCGCATCAATCCTCGCTGTTGCTTCACCGCTAGCAACAATTGAAGAACATCATGGGAAAGATATGTCGATTTATGATAATGAAGAATGGATGTTTAAGCTGCAACAAACATACAAGTGTTTCACATATTTTTCAGGATGAATCACTAGAGTTTACAATCAAACATATTGGAATGCATCTGTGATGCATCTTTTCGACTAACACGGGTAAGCGATGAAGCGAGATTTGTGTGGAATTTACGCTGATGAAACTTTTCAATCAGCTGTTACTGCTACCGTTAAACTGTTATGATCAATGGCAAAATATAAAAGGAACACATGAACAGTACAAGCGTGATTTGCCGTGAGCATGATGTAAATAGTCTAACCCAAATGAACAATGGACAGATGCAACTAAACCATTTGCATATGAATTGTTGTAAACGGTTAAGTTGACGTCAAATCCTGCCTTTGATAAACCTACCCTTGAATTTAGAATCATGCTCTAGATTATGTGAGCAGCGAAAGGTTACAAAATGATATAATTTTTGTGAACATTTGTTCATATTGGTTTGTTGTCATACAAAATTCTGTAAATTTAACGGGATATGTCAGAACAAATCGAATGTAAAATCAGAGTATAAAACTCAGTTCTGCCTCACGTTTGGCAATGGATGCTTTTCAACTAAGAGTTGGTTTTATTAAAGCTTCTACGTAATTAGAATCGTACTGAATAAAATCTGTGAAGCACGTTTCACAATCATTTGACAAACTGTGGAATGCTTGTGCTTGGCCAGTAGTTTTCTAATAACAGGTAATCTTAAACCTGGCTAATGAATGGAGGTGATTCTACTGAATAATGAACATACATGCATACATTTTGGATGAATTGGTTTTCCCAGACATACGGAAGCTTGTCAATGGAGAAAGGAGACATATGCTGCGATATGTTAACATGACTTTTACTATCATTAGTCGTAAACGTAAAACATTCGACTTATATTGAACACACACTTGTAGTGATAATACACTGGCCGACATCTTTTTAGGAATGATTAAAAGGCAAGTCCCGGATAATATTGCCAAAGCCTTATTGTACAAGTGGTATATTGATGATATTTTGATTTTTACAGCTATTCATCATTTTGACTTATTTTTTAACCTTCTTAAATCTATTCACCCGAACGTATCCTTGTCTCACGAAAATGAATCAAACGGTAGTTAAGATTTCTTAGATGTGCTCATCACTAGGCGTGAGGATGAGACATTACACTGATCGGTCCATCGCAAAGCATCACGGGGCGAACAATATCTCCAGTTCTCCAGGTTTGCTCCAAAGTATACAAGAAAGGTTTCTTCAAAACCCCACTTCATAGGGCCAGACATATTTGCCCTCTTGAGAAGCTGCAGAGGGAAAGAGATATGCTGAGATGAACGTTATTGGCTAAGGGATATCCTGGAAAGTTCCTAGATATTAACAACTCGATGGACAAATTCAAGGAGCCAGTATAGACAGCTCAAAAGAAAGACATTCCAATTTTTGCAATTCAAAAGCGCTTATCTGGCAAACGATATCAAACACAAATTGCAATATGTCTTATCCCGTAGGTGTACGACTGCCCAATTACGCACGGTTCAAAGGAACCGTTCTGCACAATCGCGAACGCCGTTTGTCTGACCATTCTGTCTCTCACGTTGTCTATCAGTTCACTTGCGGCTGCAGTGACGTTTACATAGGTAGACATTACAGACAGCGATCTCAGACATTGGGAGAACATGTCCCGAACTGGTTAAAACAACTCGTGACGCAGCAATTTGAAACCGATGAATCCGTTAATCGAAGCCCTACAGCATCGGTTGCTAGACACTTCAAGATAACAGGTCACCAGATGAATCCACCTGGATCATTCCAAATAGTGTTACATTATCAGAACCCGGAGCTACTGGCCTTTAGGGAAGCCTTGTTGATCAGAACTCACAAACTGGCGCTCTGGGTATTAAAGTTTTTAAAGCAACTCATGGGTTTTCGTGGTTGTGAAGATGCAATTCGTCTTTATTAACCCATAGCCAGTTCATCTCTGTTTGCCTCATATGTAACTCGCATGTTTCACGTTTACGACTAATGAGAGTGGACGGAATGTCAACAACTCATAGCACATGTCTTACTTCAGCTTTGTTGGAGCTACTAAAGAGAACATAGTGCCTCACGTAGACGTTCATTTGTTCATGAATACAGTAATAACTGTAAGTTTATCGTAAATCACTCTCTGTCCATGCAGACATGGTGCATGCAAGACGTGCACACGAACTTGATGTCAACTGAGGTGAGGTGACTGCAATGCGCTTTGCGGATTACATTATCGCCTCGATGTTATCATACACAAATCAGAAATTACACATCAATATATGTACAAACGTGATGCCATTCTCACTCAGGAAAATTGCTGACTGAGTGTGAGTAGCACAATAGCAATGCTTACTGTCAATAGCTGTCAACATTTGAAATAAACATACAAATCAAGTATGAATGATGTACGTAACTGCTAGCTTACAATGAGAGGTGGTACGCAATGAAATCTCCACACACAGAGTGCGGAATTTCATCAATAAACTGAAAATTCATGTTGAGGTAGAAATTGGCTCTAAAGACACGAACTGCAATATGGATCTGATAGCAATATATCGGGACTCACTGAAAGTAGAAGCATCATTACACTATTGATGAGACTGAGAGGTTTGTCTGCAGTCAAAATTATCTTATGGCCTTCACAGATCAAAACAACAGACGTTGTTTACCTTCAGCATCCTCTTTTTTAAGCTGAAGTATTTTTTCAACTGCCACTCAGTGGAACTTATTTTGAATGCACTCTCATTATTTACTTTCAGTCTGACTGAGAAGCCCTAACATGTCTGAGTTTTTTGCTTCTGGTAATCCTTGATAATCGTGACTGATATATTGCGTAAATCAAACCTCGTAATTGTATTTCAGTACACCCTATTCAACAACGTAAGCTCCTGCGTCACCGCTGCTTCCGATGGGATTCCGTTTAAAATGCAAGGACTAACCATTCGAATGTTGCCACCCGATCTGTGCTTCAAAACACGTTTACATAGTAAACAGAATAACTACTACTCTCCAGGTTAACTTGGGTTAAATGTAAGAAAACTTATGGACTGTTAGCAGGAAGCTGATTTCATTCACTATTCACCCATTTATTCTACGGAAAAAAGTTCGCCTGATAGGACCCAACCAAATTTTACTCAAAATCTATCGTATGACAACACGAATGTTTTTCATGATGGACTGGGGCCGAAATACGTTATTCAGATGTGTGGCGCCTGTCAGCTAGATGATCGCCCAACCCTATATCTCCATGAATAAGACAGCTAAAATAGGTTGTGATCATTATTGCATGCAGTGGAGGTATTCACAACGTTATCAGAAATTGAATAGTACCAAACGACTTTTCATTGTATTCTATAGTACACCTGGAGGGTCAATGGCAGTTTGAAGGTGGGTATTCTCTCCAAGGGTATTTTTTCCAAATTCCGTTTTTCCCACTTGAAGGATAGCACTGATGGTATCGTAAATATAGTTCTACTCTGTGAATATGGAGACTCCGGACATCCGAAATAAGACACCGACTTTTACAGCAAACCGCATGCGGATCACAATGTGTTCTGACCAATGGTGTACTTTTTACCTGAGAAAATAATGTCGAATCCGTGAACATATTTCCATTGTTTACCCAGAGAAGTGTATCCTATTACCTGAACATTTCTACAGTAACTGTGTAAATACTTTTCTCAGGATGCTCACATCTGTAATGGCTGGTGTAAATGTACCTGATAGAACAGCATTCTAGCCAGCATGACCCCTTGGACAGCAGTGGTATACAGATGCACACGTCAAGATAACAGAATAGTTCGCCTGACTACATAACTGGAAAAATTAATTGCACTATAGCTTTCTGATTTTTATCACCTTCAATTATTATGATATTTTGAGATATATTCAATTACATATTACAATTCCTTAAAATTCGCTTGTCTTGAATCACGATAGTTCCTTTAAATTTTTTTCGTTTACATCTATTCGTACATTCATCTCAAAGTGACTGTAAAATTTCAAACTGCCAAACAGTTTTCAAGTGATGAATCATGTAACCTCTATTGAAATGAGTGTCAAAACTAACCTTCAATACGTGCCGCGGATATCTGATTAAGCAGAAGAATAGCGAAGACAAATGCAGTTGCTGAAGACATGTTCCAAAATAATAATTTACACCAATACCATATTTGCTGATGTTTTTATTGTTTTATTATGAAGGTCATACTAAAACGTTCTATTGGCTAGGTTTTGACTAGCCAATTGAGTCACGCTGTTTATGCTGGACAATGTGCAGATGCAATGGAAACATTGTTGTGATCGAACAACGAAGATATTCCGTGGAACAAACATTGAAATAATGGCGAATTCTCCAAATGTCATTCACTAATAACTGTTCATTTGATATAGGAATGATTTCAGCAAGTAACTTTGTTAATTCGTTTCCATTAATTATGCATTTCCCTTGATCGCCTAATAACTAAAGCATATTAAAACCATACTACTTGCCCTGTAACTGTTGACATTCATCACCTAAGTCTGCTCAATGAAATTCCGTCTCACGTCAGTTGCGGTTTTTGAGCCTCTGAAGGACGTGAGTCAATGTAAATGTCCAGAACGCTTGCTGGAACTAGTTGTAAGACAAACTGCAAAAACTACACAATAATTGTCTATTCAATAAATTCAAATCAAACTCTCACAATCCAGGGGACAAAAATTATCACCTCAACTTAGATCACGAAGCACGTTGATTTTCTACTAACACACTGCGTATATTCTTGCTATCTAAATTGATGTATGGATTCTATTGAGTCTAATGCGGAAGAAATTTGCGTGCTATGTTTCCAAAGTCATGCCTTTGATCACGAAGAGAACAAAACTTAAAAACGTGGAACAAACTACCCACGCTCCTAGTTATATAACTAAAGGATTAGAGCTTTTGCACTTCGGGTGAAAAGTGGCGAATCAGAATATTTTTATTGGAATGTGATTGTTTCTTCCATCGATGGCCTTATAATCATATAGTTCACCAAAGATGGTTCGTTTTCTAGTGAATATATCTACAAAATTTCAAAACGTGAAAATCGAAAGACAGCAACATTTTATAAGTCGATCACTATCTGAGCAACAGCTGCTTCCTCAGAACTTTCTATCTGTCACAGGAAGTTTGATTAAACCCTCAACAATCTTCTAACTTCAATACCGTAAAGAGCACATGAAAAATTTCTTCACTCTAAATCATAAAAATTTACTTCCTTGTGCACCCGAGCAGACTAAACACTTTGGCGTTTATCTGTCAGCTCACAGAAACAACTTGAGCAGTCATTAATAGCCTCAAAATTATTGTCATATTAAGGAATGGTCTGAAGTAACCGTGTATTTTGAACATCCAACATGACGTTTTCGTGAATATCACTGCCTAACTATGTGTGTGTGCACACCATTATTTTACCTAACATTTTTACAGTAGTGCTCTTGAGTGCCATCTAGAAACCCGTGTCAGGTTTTTAGTTCCACTCAAGTATTCAGTTCATCAGACAATTAACCAAAACTGTATATGTATATTTTGTTATAGTCTCAATTGTTAGTCGTTAGGAGGAAGTCACTATACAGCCTGTCTGGTACTTATGGCTTTCAGCCTTGCAAAGACTATGTGAAGCACATTTACAGTTGGATTATCGGTACGAGTTGATTTAACAACACAACAGCCAAAAGCAATCATAATTTCCCATTTTCTTTCTTAAGCCATCAACTAGTAATGAAAGAGGCATGTGTTTCATTGTATGAAGTATTCTGGGTGTTATTCACATAATCTGAGACCAACGCAAAATACACAGTTGTATTTGTGGTCTGATTTGTTTGTCGCTATAAGATATACAGATACGAGGTGGACTTTATGTATCGTGGTTCTGGTGATCTATTCAAGGTGGAATAACGTGGTGACACCAGAAAGTTCACAGGTAAGAATTAAAGACCTTCATATATTTCCAATAATTGGTCACTGCGTGAAAATGAGCGACAAATGTTGACAAATTCCCACGAATATGTAAACTTACAATCTGCTAAACCACAAGCTGACACATGCCGAAAGTAAAGAGTGTCCGTTGGGTTTATCTGCTGAATTACAAAGCAGTAGATGCGAAGTGGCGACATACAATGAAATTAACAATTCATAAAAAGGATCTTGTCACCAAAACTGTGGAAAACTTTAAGAGGATTTTGAATAATTCGTTGTGTTCATGTTCAACTTCCATTTTCATGATCGCACCAATCAAGGTAGAAATAGTTTGACTGGGTGATTGAGACGGTTATAGGCCTCAACTGATGTCCTTGGTGTTTCGTAATACCGACTCTCCAATAGTAAAAGCAGCATCTTAGTCTGGGTTTCTCACGGTTGCTACTAAGTTCTAGTCACAATGGCAGGCTACGCCCCCGGTTTAATTTATTATTGCTTCAGACTGAAAAGCACAAATTTCAGAACTGTTGTTAAAGTATATCGCTGTACAATTTTGTGCAAAAACACTATCCTGAAACATTTTTGCCTTTGACTTGGAAGTAGATTATTTTAACTGAACAAGAAACAGCTAGTGAGCAGGCCTATCAAAACAAGTTACGTTCAAATAACAAACGTGCGCAACGAAAGTAGTAATCAATTAGTAAAAGAACGGTTACCAGCTAAAGACAAACTTATGTGAGCACGAAGAAATTTTTATTTTGCCTGACGGACGTTACTATTTAATGGATAATTTTAGCGGCCACAGTGCTGTTTTTCAGCGGTAAAGTTCGTTAAGCAATCAGCAATAGTAGCAATGGTCTGTTGTTTCTAGTTCTCAGCAAACGAGCGACTTTGTACAAAGAGAGATATTTAAGAAAAACAGTTATTGGAAACAGACTGAACAATCATATTTGTCTGAATATAAGGGCGTAAGTTTGGGAACTTCTGGCGAAACCTGGTTTCAGCGAATAAGGATAACGTGGGTGTAATCAAGGATCACCAGTAAACAGTAACCGCCTGTTCCAACGACGTCAGTTGTTTAAGACACCGTGATTTGACAGACATGCCTCAGGTTTGACCAAACAAAATGGTTAACTCGATATTTTTTTGAGATGTAACGTACGTATGTACACGTTATTCGTTGGAACATGCGTGAGATTGATGGGATTTCCACATTCTCAAAACCACCTGTAACCTTTTGCTCGGAGAGCTTGTGGAAATTCGAAACGTCTAGTTTGATTCAGACAGATGATAAATAGGTCTCCCAACCCACCAAGTTTAACACATCGCCACAAGGACAACGTATTATCTAGTACAGTTTTCCAACCTGACTCACTGCGGGTAAGCTTTCATTCTAACCAAATATGTGTTGTGTTTTTACCAGTATTGAAAACTGTAGCAGAAGAGCTTAATCTCCGACACATTTTTCAAGGAATCATATAAGAACACTAATGTTTACTAAATAAATGCCTGACAGAGCGTGAGAAGAACACTAATGGAAATTAGCAAAACTGGTAAAGCCGATGAGATGAACGTAGGTAAACATCTAATTGAATGTTAGCGGTCTTCGTCAAAAATGCCGTCACAAGCATAGACGTCAGTTTGTCTGAGCCTATGTAAACGACTGCCAAAATGCCAGGCGAAACGTGATGAAAGATCTCCCAACATGAAGCCGCTGAGTAGTATAGTTGATGTCCACAAGAGGCGCAATGCTCCTAGACGACCCCTGTGATTTACACGAATTGGGTGAACCTTTCTCCTCCATCAACGGCCACTTTACAGAGATCTTGCACAAACGTGGCACTACTAGGACTAAATCGGAACTCCGGGTACTTGACAAATCAAGGATGGTCCGTCATATTTGGTGATACAGTATGACACGACGATTGGCTTATTTGCCTTTTTGAGTTGATTACTCCACAATGGAGTAAATTCCACCTAGAAGAGAAACCTACCGTCCGTTAGAAGGAATGTAATTAAACAGCATAACGTTTCTCCTGGTATTGTTCTACTACTACAAGGCTGTTTCGGACATTCTAACTGTTTTTCTGCAACTATCCTGTTTTCCCACATTTTGTTTTTTGAATGTTGGCAAGGCAACGGAATCAAACAGAATCCATTTATTAACTGCGCTATTCTATTGACTGTGCGCCTTGCAATATCACGTTTTACCTATTGGAAAACCTTAACTTCGCCTTGTCGATAAATTCTGCAATGAAAAGCCTTCAGATCCGCTCGGCTAGAGACATGTCACAAGTGCATTGTCAAGTAGCAGCAGAGGGTTCACGATGCTAGAACGGAATCGTCTAAGTAACTTCCAGCCTTAAAGTATCTTGATTTCATAAGGCTAGTTTCTGCCTCCTAATCTTTGATCTAGCAATCAATTTACCTTGTGTACGTGGTTGTTCATGTAAATACCAACCAAATTTTTATGGAATCTCGACGAAATAACACCTGGTAAACTTGACTGTTTAAAGATCTCGTTTGGGAATGTGTATCCACTCGCAGAATATCTTGCAAACTGGGTAAATAAAACACATGCTTGATCGATATTTCGTCCCCAGCGTCCAACAAAGGGATCGCTAGATCTACCATCTTTCCAATGATCACTTGTGGACCGGTGATTGTAGTGATTCTCACTTCGGGCGGATGGCGGGTGATTTATAGTCCACAGGTCAGCTCCTGACTCACGGACCTGGTGGCCAAAAAATTGGCTAGGGAGATGTAAGTCAGAACATCACATACCGGACCAACCAACGGAACCGAGATTAGTCCAACGTTTACTCAACATTATGTCTCATTAGTTGATCCGCAGTTGGTTAGTGCCCAAGCTTCTGTCGAATCGGAACGTTAGTAGTTGTGTTACGTAGTAGGTTTTGTTGTTCACCCAAGCAGTTATCGGCACCGCATCATGTTTGCCTATGGCCACCATAATTGCCATGGCCAGATATGAGATATATATAGCAAACTTCCCTATTTTACGATAGTCTGTTTTTTAGTACACTGAGAACAGTGAATTCGTTGCAATTATGCAAAACAAACTGCCCCCCAATAAATCCGACAAGTAAGTATCTTTAATTTCTTGATGTACATAGAACTGCGTGATGCAAGCTTCTTTTCATGGACACTGCGCTGTTCACTGTCAGCCGAACTCCTGGCATTTCCATTAGTCAATTGGTCAAAAGATCTGCGAGATAATCCAACCAGGAAAGGTACTGAATCTTGCGCATTGGTACTATACGGCTCGGCAGCGCCAAAAGTGATTTAGTCGGATAATTCAGCTCACTGGTTTTGCAGAACTTGGCATAAATTGCGCCACAGTATTTCCAGAGTGTTCAAAGAGTTGGGATCAGAAACGTGAACCACTTCAGTAGACACCGCGAGGAACAACATCCACGAAGTAGAACAAGATTTGAAAAACACTAAAAACCGGTGATGAACATACGAACCTGAAGGAATCCTGTTGAATAATGGCAAGTCTATACTGGCGCAAATTCTCCTTGATTATTCTAGATTGTTTCCGCTGATCTGATATCGCCTGACCCGGCTGTGACATTCACAATTCAGGATAGATAAGGCAATCGGCATTTGAAACATTCCACTGTACATAATGAAAGGAGTCCATCTTAATCAGACAGAACTCGTCTTCAGATTTGTGCTCTCTTCAGTTCTGTTGCAACAAGTGTACGGTTATTTGCATTTAATGTCTTCCGGCAAATTAACTATCTGCTCCGGAATCTGAATTAGACGTTTTGCAGTACTTTGCGTGTTTCCTTCCCATGTCCTTGATGCACGTTAAAACTCGTTCACCTTAATCATATTAATCCACCAAACATCAGAACTTGCTTTAAACGCGCACATATATTTATTAAACGAATTAGTCTTCTGAAGACTTTTACTTTATTGAGTTGTTTCTCGTGACAATTCAGTTGACAGTTTTGGTCCATTTTTCATCCATTTTTTTCCAGTAATGACTGATGTGAACATACAAAGGTGATAAAACTGAAAGAGTTGTTATCTGCACAACATTTGAGATAGAACATCCGATATCTAGATGCATTGCTTAATTTTCCAACCTTTATGCATTCTGTGTGGTTTGCTGAATTGCACAAATGTTTCCATTCGGCAGCCTATAAAAGCGACTTATTCTTTTGAAGCGTTTACCACTTACATACATCTGACTGAGCTGCTGTGTGCAATCGACAAAATTGTCGGAAGTCATAATCACAACTAGTTGTGCTTGAACCTCGGCGAAGCTGGTATTCTAAATCAGTTGTTTCTCTATATCCTGAGATGAACCCAAAACTATGGGAAAGGTTCGATCAGTCCCATTGATACACCACCAAGGGCGTCGTATTATCCCACTTTATGATTGAATAAATAATGCACGAAGATGGTTCCAATGTGAGTTGATTGTCGTCTCGTTTCCAAACGATTTCTTCGAAACAGAATTTTAGTCCTGCCTTAGTAATCTAGTTGTATGTTACATGAATTTGAAGGAAGATTTGCTTTTCTTCAACCATCCTTGTTTCAGTGTGAAGCAAATGAAGGCTTCCTGTCCATATTTCCCGTTTACTTGGAGCTTTTGCAGCTTTGAGTTGCAGGAACATGATTCTGTCATCAGACCATTATGACGTGTCATGTTGAAAAACGGAGCTTCAAACCGTATTACTAAAACCATCGCAACGTTCATGTGCTATGTTTCAACTGTTAGATGACCCGCAATGTCTATAAATAAAATAGCCTATAAATAAATCAGACGGTACAGTATAACCTCTGGTATTTGTGTCGGTAACTTTCAACAATTTGGACTACAATAAACTGGCTCTTATTTTCAGTCTCTATTTTGAGTGACTGTCAGCAATGCGAGTAGAAACCGTGGCTGGTTTACATCGTACTTTAGTTGATAAGTCATTACTACAATACGAAATAGTCAAAGTGCTTATAACTCATAATCTTGTTGCACTTTACTTCAGAAAAATGTTCGTATTGTGCATTGACAGCAAAAAGACAGATATTCGTCGTACGATGTTTCAGTAACACGCTGAGTAGGGCACATTGCTATACTAGTGATAAAAAATATTAGAGTAAGATAGGCTGACAACACCAAAGTACTTTTAACTCGATTAGCGAAGTGAACGAATGAACAACCTCAACGTTTCTGATCCTAAAACTGGTTCCCGCAAACGAATTACGAAGCAGTGTCAAGCAGGCAAAAGATTAATTATAATCTCAATTTTGCATTCATACTCAGGAAACTTCTTATGAGTGGTGAAATGTTACGAAGAGTTAGACTGAAGACAATAGTCTACATCAGACTGTCTCACCTAGTACACTAAATAATGACTACAACTAAGGGTCAGGAATATTTCTCTAGCAGTTTTGAGGTTATGAGCACGAAATTTCCCGACTAGAAACTGAGTTCCTTATGAAACCACTTTTCTCATGCTTGTAGAGTGGGGAGGCACCATTTAGTCCATCGACTGCAAAACCGTCTGACTACCTAAGGAGATTGCTTTCAATTTTGTCTGTATAGTTATACACTCGTCTGATCTTGAAAAATTCCTTCATTACCTTGTTCTGAAGAACATTCATAGGAAGACAGTCCTAACTGGTCCAAAACATCAGAAGTAATAGACTGGGGCTGTCCACCAATTAACATTCGTTTCATTTCCCCGGCAAAAATACGTCGACTTATTCCATGGGGAGTTTGTCTTCAACTAAAATCGAGCCTAGGATGGGTCGTGTCGATCAGGTGAGTCTCCTCCAAGATATCCACTATGACTAGCTCATGGCAAATTATACTTTCAATGAATGTAACATAAGTATTGTCTGCATGGCAGTGTACATCCGCTCTAAGCACAAAAACGGTGTTTTTGGTTATTACTACATTCATATGACATGACTATCCGGTAACTTTCGTCCTCACATTCTACTATGGGAATGACGGATGCTGAAATCAGCATTGATCCATTGGATATGCTGTCGAGACAGTTTATTTTGAGTGGAGCCATCATCCAACCGGATTTTCTAC
>LUCH01018428.1:0-14419 GCA_013368495.1 Paragonimus heterotremus
ATGTCCACGTTCGGCAAGAACAGACTACGGCATCAAGACCGCTATCGTAACAGCCATCAATAATTTGTACAATTGACGTGAACTTTCTGAAACTGATAACAATCCGTTCGATTCATTACTGTATATTTTCTCACATGATTAATCCATATAAATGTGTTATATTTAGCCTGATGATGAATCACCGAAAACAAGCTTGTTCGCTACACGTTCTTCTGAACATCATGGTTATTAACTATTTGGGAATATGCTCCGTCATACGTCATACCCAGTATTTTACATGAGATAGCACGGTAGGTTGTTTGTATATCTGATGTGTAGAGCCAGTCTCTTGCTGCCTAATAGAACGCGCAATTCGGTTGCTGGTTTAGCGCGTTGCCATGGCGATGTAGCTTGTGACTCAAGCCATCGGTTAATTGGTTACCTATGATTTGTGTTCGCAGAAATATGTTATTTTTCATCCTCCTCTCAGCCTATCAAATTTGATACTTCCCACCATGGATGCCCATGTACTCTCCGTGTTGATTGTTCTTCATCAGCTCCCTTCCGACAAACTTCTGTTCTTCCTCTAGTCGATCTACTGTGCATATGTTTCTGGCTTTGTCAGATAAGTTTCTCCTTAATCCTCGTTTTTAGCCAGTCGGTGCGAAGCTAAAGAATTTCAAATAATCCTCACTCCATGTTGTCTTACAATAAACTGGCCATTAAGATGTTCCTTCCTGACATCCAGTGATGATCTGGGTTCGAATCGTTGGGTCTTGTGGTTATATCAGGGCAGAGCGAAGACACGTTGCAATCTCCTTGTGTTTTGTCGACTTTTATCACTTACAAGCGAGAAATATTCGGTTTATATACTACAAACAAATAGAGACGAATGGAATGGATACATGCACATTCACTCTGAGTGTTATCTCATTAACACCGCGAAAACCCTGTTAGTTCTTTCAGCCAATTTTGCGCACACAACTCCAGCTGGTTAGTTTGGGTCAGCATAGGTTCTCTAAAGGTCTGTAACTTCGTCTTATGACTGCGTAGCGATATTTTGAATGAGTCAGTTGGGTCAACCTGGTGACCTTTTATCATGTTTTAACAGTCGATGATGTATGCGTTTCGAGTGGCGGATTCGCCGGCTTGCGGTTGTTGCGCCGTCACTAATTTTAACCCGTTCGGACAGTGTTTTGCAGCTCGCGGGGATACTTGTTGATGTGGTTTACCTACGTAAACGTCACTACAGCTGTGAGTTAACTGGCAAACAAAGTGGGAGAATGCTTAGAAAGACTGTATGCTATTGTACAGAGTTGGTTCTCGCGTAGTCTGAATCAAGCACAACTTGGCGGCCACATACGTACGAGATAGAACAGATTTCAAATTGTCCTTAGTATACCTTGTCCTTTTCGTTACCAAAATAGAAATATACCTTTCTTCTGGGCCGTTTGAACTGACTTATTGGACCTATTCATTATGATATGGAGCAGAATGTTTTCCTTCTGTTCTGATTAGGTCATATGATAAAAAGGTTTGCGTCAGCTGAATTCATTATAAAATGAGGTGGGTGAATATCCATCGATAAAAATTAGATTGTCATCTATGTAATGTTTATGGAACAAAAAGAAAATTTCCTACAAATTTGTCTAACGCATCCCGATTCGTGTGGCCGCTCACATCTGAGTAGTACGTCTGCGGATATGGGACCCAATAGGCTGTCCGTAGACAAATAGTCCACTTCCTGTAATTCCAACCTTCGAAATCAGATGGACTGTTTTCTGCAATAGTAAATTTGGTGTCCTCGAGAAAATCTAATGGCATGCGTCTACCGGAAACAAAATCGCAAAAGTCCATCGTCTCACATTGGTAAATAATGAACCAGCATCAACTGAATGCATCTCTCATCATTTTACTGGATTATTCAAAAACGTTTCCGCAAAATCGAAATAACTCCGAACACTAGAGGAGGTAGCATTTTACTTATCGATTTAAAGATGTTAATTAATCAGCGCGCAATTTTATGGTACGTCGAATCGTCAGTCTGATGTGTGACAAGCGAACTTAGAATGAGCTCGTCATGGTTCTCCTTCTCACAAACTATACACTTCTGTTTTTGTGAGCAACTGAACCCAAGTGATCCAACGCATCGTTGACGTGATGAACGGAGACGGTTGACCTCACTGAAACTCATGTGGCAGTTGTGTTTCTGTGTGCCTGATATATTGTTGATCCGCCAACCATTGCCATTGTGAATTGTTCACCTTGTTTTTATAATTTTTCATCATCCCGGAATTTTGTCATATAGGTACAAGCTGTCAAAAACAAGCACCCCAATTGAGCGCCCAGCGAAGCCCATCGACTACTCATTAAGCCTACATCATTCAAACCGAGTGGTGGGTCTCCACCTCCGACGGAATCTGACAAGTGACAGCAGATGTAACGAGACCAGTTTGTCTGACTCTTACCTTTACCTGGTGGTGGCGACAGTCGAGCACAAACGGTGATTTGCATTTATCGATCAGATTGACTTTTTGGTTAGGGCCACCCAACCATTGAGCCAGCTAGGTCATCGTAGGATGCACATGCACAGAAAATTTGTGTGTGTACATTGAACGATCGACACCACAAAACCATCATTTTAGATGTGCACCAGTCTTTACCTGAGCCAAGGTGATTTGGCCAAACATGTGTATGATGCGATCAGCATTTGTTAGCACCTTGATTAAGGCACAATTTGAAACTTTGAATATGTTTCCATTTCCGTTCCATTCTTTTCTAACAGAACTCACGGGGTGAAATTGAAAAGGCAAACATCGATATAATCAAAGACACGTTTTGGAATGCACATCCGGAAATACTGGAGCCGGATTGAATAGTTGTTAACAAGTACCCTGTATATTGAAGTTTGTACATAAATATCTTGAGTAAAGGTTTTTCAAAAGCTGTTGTGGTTCTCATTTAAGGGATCTTTGACATGCTTTCAGCTAACATCCTGTTAGTGACTGGGTTACTCAGACAAACCTAAGATTTACCTTTCTCAATTCGTTCAGATCACACCTGAGATTTTATGCCGTATCTCCACAGGCAGAAAAAAAGGGAACGATGTGGAGTATTTGTATTTCTTTGCAACCAAACTATGGGGTCCATTGACCCAACTTGAAACGTCGTTGATACCTACTACTTCAAAAACGATAACCTGCTAACAGGGCCGTTTGTGGCTGAAATCGAATTGCTGGTTAACTGCTGCAGATGACAGATTTCAGGATCGTCCTCACCCATCCCAAAGAACAAGTTGATTTGGTGGTAATTGTCTGCAGCCCCTCGTGAAGTCGAGGCATTGAACAACCATGTTATGACTCGTGTGGTCAACGGAACCCGGAAATGGTTAGTGCCAGTGCGAGAACGCATTTACTCCCAAACTAAAGGTAACCTAGCGGACCAGCGTCTGTGCATATTGTAACATATAAGCAGGCCGTATTTAGTTGATTACCCGTTACACTCATGGACCAGCTTTAGACAATATGGTGACACCGGAGACAGTGTTCTTTTGAAATAGTGCTTCCAGTGATAGTCCTGTAAAAGGAGTCAACGGGAACAAGCATGAACTAGAGGCCCAGTAAGCCATGTACACGACTAACACTAACGAAAACCAAAGTGATGCTAACGACTGGACAACACGCTTTGCTTCGCTAGTGAAATTCAATCCATACGCGCTTGATAGTTTCGATTTCGCCTTACATTACCGATGAGTAGTATAGGATTTTGTTTTTCATGTAGATTGAACATCACCCACAATTGATATCAGCTGTCGCATTCCCGTAGACTTTCCAGTCGGCCCCTTTCGAAAAGCATTAAGCTCGAGTTTCACTCTCATTAGAGCTCGTTATTAGTGCATATCCTTTCCACTGCCGGGACTAGAACTCGGGCCACGTTGTTCATGCAGTAACCGTGTTTACCACTGCACCATTGACCTCACATTAGGCACGACCGAACTATCATAAGTGAACGCCCAACCACTTTCGCTTGTGAGCAGTTATCAGGTTGCCTGGTCGTCTCGATAGGAGACAGCCATTGTGTGTTACCTACAATCGATATTCAGTAATCAAAGTACCGCTCAACAGGTTAATGATTTCTGTGGTTTCAACTTGGAGCGAAGTCGTAGTCGAGGGAGTCATCGATTGGTGTGAAAAATGGTCAAGAACGCCCTGCTGGTACTTCTGTTGTCAAGATAAACCCGACTTAACACTTCAATGTACACATGTTCGCCTCTGCAATACAATACAGGGAATCGGTCTCAAATGATTGATTGCTTTGGAAAATTGATTGGAGAGAAAAGACCAAATGGCGATGCGACTGTTTATCGATCGATTGTCATTCCAAACGTTGCTATACTGAACGGTACACATACCTCCCCAATATTGTTAGAATACAGTCAGCAGGTTTCCTACCAAATAAAAGAATAAATACAGAATTGTGATTTATACCTAGACAAGCTATTTTTAAAGTGTGGAATTTATACTCTCCGGCTTCTAAATGAACATATTATCCGTGATACATTGTATTTATCAGTCAACTGATGAGTTCACTGGCTACATCGTCTACGTTTGCCAAACTGTTGGAAATGAGCTTTCGTTCTGCTATTTCTACCAACAGCTGAATGTTTCGCAGTTTCTTGCTCCTATCTATACCTACCTATGGCTATCCCCAGTGATTTAATATCACCATCAGTTAGGCAATAAATCTAGTTTCATCTGTTTCAGTGGAATAGAACTCAGAACGTGAGTGTACCGTCCCGTCCATGTCTTTTTCTTATGGTTCGGTCATCTTTACGATATAGTTCCACAATAATAAAAAAAAGATAACATCGTACTTCTTCACAGTGAGCTATTTAATCATATATGCACGAGTGACTTCCAACGGAAGGCTGTGAGAGTCAGTACTTTATTTGGTCACAAGATACACCAGCTGCGTGGTGACCATAGGATATAAATTTATAAATCGCCGTTGTTAGCCAATTTAACTTCATTTTGGCTACAAATGTGTCTGCAAACAATAGATCAAACGAGGACCACGTAGATACCCCTATGTTATCACTCTTGAGTTGAAATCGAACACTAAATATGCAAAGTAACACTTTGAATAGAATAGTCAGATTAAACAAAAATGGCTCAAAGAGATTCAATGTTTCAAAATAACAACTGTTTCAATTTTACAGCCAGAATACCAAAGTCTGTTTGATTATGTTCAGTAGAGTTACGTTTGTGAATAGTGATGTGGAATCTGGTGAAAACATCCGGCATTTCCTGGTATCCAGTGAGTTGTTAGAACTCACAAAATTGACCATATCTTTCAAATCAAATATAATTATTCTTGGTCCGACGAGTTTTAATATCTAGACTAACCATTGTCAATTTCAAAATATGAGAGCATTTCAATAGTTCCATCGAATCATTAATGGGCGAATCCCATTTGAATCAAAGGTCACACATTACTTCTCTGGTGGCTTCAGAGACAGATATATCCCGGGTGTCCTCGTATTAAATGTCATGATAGTTATATTATAATGAGCTGTTTATGTTGTTCGTTTGTTTTGCTCTGTATTGCCAGTCACAATTCGCTCTACTGACACAGTTGGAGCGTTGACTGAAGCTGCTGTAGGAGAAGAGTTCAGTGCAACCCGGATCATTGACTCCTTACCAACTCGCAATCAGGGCTGACGTTTATTTCATTTCCTTATCTGTACTCAGCACATACGTAGAAGTCAGATAGCAAACCAAAATTAAAGCGTTTAGCTTGGTATTGTGGCAGGGGGAAGCTAGTATCCAGCCTCCAACTGGGGGATGACGGATAGAACAGCAATACTGCATTACAGTCAAGTAAAGCTTGACAACCATAAGAATTGCGAGTCAGACTAAAAGGTACGGACCGTCCTCACAACGGTCCTCTTACGAAATTGGTGAACACAAAGGTAATTAAATATGCTATCTCACCGATAAAACTGTTGGATACGGTTTCACTTGGGAACGTCATATTTTAATCTTGAGGGCGAGGCTCTAGCATTTTTATTTAATGCAAAGAATCATTTTGAGTAAATGGATGAGGCCGTTAACTTGTTATGAATGCACACAATCACCATCGAAAACTAACGCATTGATTAGTTTTGCAAACCAGAATGGCTGTTCGTTCTCAGACTAAAGAGCACGTGACGACCCTGTTTAACATTGACTCAGTAAAGATCACGTGACAGAACCAGATGAAGCATACTCGAGTGCCGCGATACATTCTATAGAAGTTCCAAGGCACTACCGAATTTTAATGAAGCTGTAAAATCTTAGGCATTCAATGAAACATTACCTCAGGACGATGCACTTTGCTAAGCAGCAGATGGTCTGCCACGTGAGTATACAGCAGAATGATGGCATTCAAATGGTACAAACAGTTTCAACAGATAACGAAATTTGTAGGATGGCACAATGGTTGGGAAGTGTATCTGCTGCATATCCATGTATACCGAAACAAGTCTGACAGCATGCGCAGGTTCACGGATCTTTCTGAACTCACCGATTGATTACTCATTCCACCTCTTATTTGTTTGATATAAAGTACCGATTCATGTTATTGTGAATTTGGTAATGACGAGTCAATACAAATGATTGCATCTACCACTTTCCGTATCCTAACTGTTTTGTTTGAAGGGAATCTCTCTAAAAGCAGCAGTCGTCTTTCACTGTTTTGCACGCTCCGACTGTGAATGATATGTTACGACGAGGACCACCAAGGGGTGTAGAGAATGAAGTAGCTGATAAGAGTGAACGCGCATTCAAACAGGATACGATACGAGCATTTGATTAATGGGGAATTTGCAGATTGGAGGAAACTGTAAATGCTTATCCACATCTGAATCTCCGTTGGACGTTTCACAGAGCAATGAGGAGACGGCCGACGGTTTCAATCTCGGTTAATCAGTGATAGTAAGTTTATGAGTGAATAATATTTAGAGAAAAATATGCAGAGTGGTAATCTGACCATACAGTTTATCAAGCATACCCTAAGCGTAGTCTGGCATGCAGCAAGCGGCGGCTGACCAACGACAGTAGTAAGGAGAGCGCATTTAGGTCGGTTGCAGTCACCCTGATGGCTAACAGTCCGAAGACGTGGTTTGTTGCTCTGAATTTGTGCGTCAAATCCGCGATCGGATGCATCTATTGACGACGTTGTTACGATGGTCCCTGGTAGGTTGTTTCAGGTAATACACATTCGACTGAGGAGTCAAGTCAAGCGACTTGGTGATTTACCTCTGATATGATTGTTTTTGTTAGATCTGGCCATATTTTTATCGGGTAGTGAAGTCGACGGAATATTCTAGCAGGTCGATAGTACGTTGAGGAATATCCAGCGTTACACTTATCTGGGTAACGTAGGCAACGAATGATCGTCAACTTCTTTGCAACTGTTCATCGTACATTCTCAATTAGAACAACCCCTTATACCAGCTACAAACGGCAGACTTGGAAACTTGGTTCATTATTAAGGCATACCGACGAGTTGAACATAGTCAAAAGACAATCTGAGCGAGAAGATCCAAAGGACCGACTGAGATACGCGTTCTGGTCGTCTCGAACAATCGTTCCTAAGTCACATACACGGATACCGGCATTCAGGGTTGGTCCATAGGGGTTGGTGTTCAGTGTAGTCCGTAATATTGAGGCACCTTACGTTACTCCCTAGCCAGGGCTCTGTCAGGTCATTGTATGGTTCGCAGCCAGACCATTGACACTACTTTGTCGCCACGTCAACAAACAAAGATGGACGGAGTAGAATACAAGTCACGTATGGATATATGAGTATATTCCCACACTATCCCGCTGACTTCGGAAACAACGAGTAGAATCTTTGCACAAACACCGATTAGTACTCTGTCTTTGCCGTCGCTATGTGCCATGAACAGTGTAGCAGCGTTGTACAAACGTTTTTTCCGTTTTAAGCGAAGTAAGCGATTGGGTGGTGTACAGAGAAATTAGTGATCGTCATGTGAAAAAAAAACAGGGGTGAGTCCCACATTCTGTCACTGATAGTAAAGCAAAACTGAAAGATGCACACAAAATGAATCGCTTAAGATTCAAAAAGTGAACGTAGGAGATTAGAAAAGAGTGTACTTTGTAGCGGACTGCCCAATGTTATTGACAGTCGTGGGAAAAGTTTACAACCAGTGACTATCGGTAAACAATGTTAACCGTTGCATTCCGTTAACTGCAAAAGCTATTACATTCTTTGTATGTGCGGTGCCTCCCTTCGACGGTGTATACCACCCACCAACTGACAATCCGTAATCCCTAAGAGCTGCCTTCCTGTAAGATCATTGTTCAGACTATTGCTGTTGTATAATAACCAAGGATGTTGCTCATGACCGGTCTCTGTTAAGCGGAGCACGAGAGATGCAAAATTGGTGTACGATCGGAGAGATTATATGGCATAACTCATCACAGCCAGTTACTTCGTTCATTTGATCGCAAAGTAAAATGATGGCACTCTTTTCCTAAAAAATTTGATAGACTAGTGAAAATACTTTTCAGAATCAGGGGATCGCGATTTCTATAAGTCGGACAGCATTCACACACGATCACATCCCTCGCTTTCAAGAGTGCTTGGCCGGAGTTCATATCCCGGTTGTTGGAGGGATAAGCACCCTGGCGTACACTTACGGCGGAAAAATCCTAGCATGATGTTTGTTTTCAAAAGGGGCTGATTGAAAAGTCTACGGCAATGTGACGGCTGTTGTGAACCGTAGGTACTTTTCAATTTTTGGAAAGTACTTGAAGCAAAGCATCTTGAGTTCTTTGTTCAGCCTACTCCTGCTGTCTATTTTGATTATTCGACAAGTGTAATGTTCTGTTCGGACGACTGATGCTGTTTAGAAGCACATTTTGTCAATTCAGATGGATTTTAAGTCTCTGTCTCAACCAAGTTCGTCGCATGATTGTGTGCTTTTAAAGCAAAATCTGTGTATTGAGACCAACTTCACGGTTTTCAGGAAAGTAAACAGTCATTCGTCTGCGTACATCTAGCCATGGCATAATGACGAAAGCTGCCGTGAAAAGTAATGAAGCGGGTAGACAACTACATCCGTCTCCCGCTTTATACCGTTTGTGCTGTACAATAACTGAGTCATTCTTAACGTTGCTGTTACCTGTATTTTTAAACTAAGGGTGCAACTTTCGATCGCCGTTGAGACACGAAGTACGTATCAAATAATCCGCTAAATCATAGAACCAATGGCTGTGGAATTCATTATACTGATTGATATGTGTTGTTATGCTGTCCGGCGCTATTTTCGGTTTCGGCGACACATTTGGCACCCTAAGTCACAACATTCTTTTTCTTTCTGAATCTACTAGTCATAATCCCGATTACTCAAGAATCGTAAACATATCCTTCGAAAGACGAATGTAATTCATCCCGCTGTCCGATTACACATTATTCTTAATTTCTTTAAACCTGTTGTGTCCCTCAAAACAACATTCTCTCTCCCCATATTTCTTTCTTTGTACTTTCGGGAGCTTCCTGCAAACCGATAACAATTTAGTTTCAAGAGTGCTGATAGTGTTATCAGCGAAAAGAAAACCAAACATACTATAAAATACGGTTCCGGAGTTGATATGCTGGTCACTCTCCAGTTACTTAAGAATTAAATTCATTCAAATGTCGAGATATAAACTTTGACATGCAATCATATATTGCATGGAGTGTTTTTCACTTATTCGACGCCAACCTTACTACCATTCTCGGCCTGCACAACACTATGACCTTTCCTACACGTCTAAACGATTGAACCTTCCGTGACAATATGCGAGTGTTTGCTGTCAACTGACAATCTTCATTTGCTAGTTCAGACCATCCCATTGTAAAGTCCCTTCCTGTGTGTTACAGTAAAATGCGTCACAAACTCCTTACAAGTTGTGGGGTTCGCAAAATTAAACGTTGACAATCTCTTCTTAACAGCTATATTAGGCTCAGGGAAATGATATCTTTATTCTGATTTATGTTATTTGTTCATGGTGGAAACAGTCCTCATTCGTATTGGGAGGTTTGCTTTTTCGGGAGACTTCGTAGGAAGAAAGAAGGGTCTTATGAAGCGAAAGATTATTCATGAGTGAGACGTACTTAAACGTCTGTCAGATGTGAATAAAATTGCTTGTGATCACTGTACGCCCGCACATTGCCGCATAATGTAATAGATCATGAAGGGCAGTTTAAACTCTTTCCAAGAGGCCTGTTGCCAAAGTCTAGGGATTCAACTGTAGTCTCAGTAGGACAATAATTTCTTCTTGGTTCCCACAAACGCCTCATTAATACCGAACCATCTATCCCCACTAAAAACTCAATTGACTTCGGAAAACTGCGGTAAAACAGGGTGAATAACGGCTTATTACCCATTGCTTTTGAATATGCGGAAAATTTTCGTCAAACTCTAGTTGAGTTATTCACTCAACGTTTCACAAAAAACAAACGTGCTGACTGCTGGAGAACGGCACTCGTCACCTTAACGCATTTAAAAAAAGGGATCAGCCAAATTTCGCCCGCTTGTAACAGTGTTTGGCCCATCTAGTTCTTGCTTGAATGGAAACAAGTAAACATCAAGAACCCTAATCATTTTTCCTATCGTCGCCCACGCTTAAACTCCGATACAGCTTATCGTCGACCCCTTTTAAGGAGTGTATGAGATTTTTGGTAAACTGTAGTTGGGTGATTCACAATGTTTCACGCGAAACCAATTTGCCGACTGTTGGAGCACAGTATGCGTCACATCCCTTCAAATAAGAGGAACGGCCAACAGTGTCTTTAACACTGGAAAGTTTCGAAAACAGGTTCTCGCTCAAATACGAACCGAAGTGATCATCTTTTACGCAATTATTTTACGAATCGCAGCAATCTTATTCAGTTTGGTGGTCGAAACTCACCGTCACTCACCATCGCCTCTGGTGTTCAACGGGGCGCAACTTTCCCTCTGTTCTTATTCTCAATTTATATACCTACCAGTTCATCATCACAACAGTTCAACCAATGCACTTTCTCTGTCAATCCTGCTGATGAGTTTTTCAAACTGTCATGTTGGTCAGAATCCCGCAGTCCGTCTCTTAATGCATATAAGTATGTCAACACATTGTTTTCACATATGGAGGGGAATCAGTACTAGGAGGTTTCAAATGCATACCCATTCCATTGTATACATACTTAACCTCCATGTTGACTCCTTTCTGTCGACTCTCTAAGGGTTAATTTGTGTAACAATATTACGTGATCAGTTCATTGTATTAGTGCTTTCATCAGTCGTAAAGCATTTCAGTTTTTGTCCTATACTTAAAACCTCTCCATTCCAAATCACCTAATTAGTTGATTTACATGTGCTTCCACACCGGATGTATTACCTATCAGTTTTTTTCGTTGGATTGTTGAACGACCTTCCGTTTTTGATAGATTTCTAAAATGTCCATCACATCTTGGTGGTGTTCCCCGTAAAAATATCTGAGTTTTCGTTGTTTCTTGTCTTTTCACTATATTCGAACATTTTGACGCTAAATTCTATTCAACACATCTCAGCCATTTTAGACAGAGCGTGTCTCTGCATCGATACTTAATCCTGATACAAGCTCTTTTATAAGTCTGGTGTTACTTTTTTGTTATTTCTTAGTTTGATTGATTCACGCATAAACCTAGTCTTCTTATTCTTGGAGTAACTACGATACTGAATCAGTCCATTTATATTGAAGCCAACTGCAACCACGAAACTCGTGATGATATCCATTATTATGTGACTCAGGTTCATTGTGTTAAATTTGCTGAAAATGTATGTTAAAAACCAACAATCTATTTCGGGATTCAAAATCCGCACTGTGGTCTCAGCCTGACTTAAGAAGTATGAAGAACGCCAAATTGTCGTTGACCTTTCCCCATCAGTGATTGTCATAGGAATTCGATCTTATGCACCTCAGCAGACCACGTTGTAGGGATCGAGGCGGGGAAACAGGAATGAAACATTTAGCACCTAAACTGAGAAAAACTGATCCAACCGGTCGCTTGCTTCTAAGTATGTATTCATCGAAATCTATTACAAAAACACTCTGACCACTAGAGTAATAAGTCATTCAGTATTGTGGATAGTTTTGGAAGTTATATTTTTGCCAGTGTTAAATATTTACCTGTCAGCTTAATGTTGATAAGGAGATAGCTGGGCAATTTCCACTGTTCGTCGGCAGGAGGCTGGCTACTCATCATTGGTTGTGGGTAAGTTACTTCTGGTTAGAAAGGGCAAATTGGGAATTCAGATATTCCCGTATCGTGTTACACTTGTGTTACCCAACATGATGGCATTGAAGGCCACTTGAATTGAATCAAGCTTGAAAATAGCCAGTTTTCATGCCACCTGGACATACCTACTAGCCGAACTGGCACTGTCGCATCTGGCACAGTACCGCTTTATTTTCTCAACCCACGGCCTGGTCAACCGTTATTCTGAAATAGACCATTTTTTAGATGACTAGTTCTGTTTAGCATATTCACCTTTTCCGGTGCTTGTTGCCTCGATCGATCTCGTACATCAGGTTACAGTTCGTCAGTTTCATACCAAACGTTACTACTTGCTTCGAGGTGAACATATAGAGAATACTTACCTACTAAGGTAAGTGTTTCGATTAATGCAAAATATATTTCGCCGTAATGAGAGCGTTGAAGTTTGTACAAAATGCACTAAGGTCGTGGTTTGTAATCGCTGACTTGTGTGGTTTTCGAGAGTTGAACTACTAAAAACTTGCTTCCTTTATTAACAAGATTTGAAGCACACAATTGGGTCTTCGTTCAAAAACAATAGGTTATCTGAGGACAGGACCACCTAGAGATCGAACCGATGAGAACAGCATTGACCCCAAGTTATCGCCGCTACCGACTGATCGTTAACAAGCAGTCTACCGGATTTTATGATGCTGTCTAAACGATCGAGGCTAGCCACCATAAATTCTGCACACATTCAAAGTTGAAGATGCGCAACACCTGTTGTTGAAGACGTCATCGGATAATCCGAATTTTTCTGTAGCGCCTGTTTTACGTTTGCGACTGATAACAATTAACAGAATGGTGGTTTATTGCAACGTACGCCTTCACTCTGTTCTAAGGAGATTGTTAATGAGAACCCGGTATTTTGAATTTCTCAAACTAACGTCAATTTAAATGAGCAGCTTTCTGTGGAATAGCTGCGCAGCGACCGTTGGAAGTGATAAGTCTGACAGTCGTCCGCCATTTTACGATTTTGACATTTCTATGTTTTCCTTCTAACCATGTTTTAGTCAGGCTCTCAATCACTTGTTTCCTCTTCGCAGGTAAACTGCAAAGCATTTTATCAAGTTGTTATCTAGGGAAAAACCACCAACTATCGGACGATAAGTCCAAAGCCATATTTTACAAACGTTATTTTGACGATTTGCTTTTTAATGTTGTTAATGTTGATCATTTTGATTTGCTTTTCATCTGCTTAGCTCTGTTTACCCGAACATACGTCTGTCTCATGAAAATGAATCAAACGGCAGTTTAGCTTTTTTAGATGTACTCATAACCAGGTGTGAGGAAGGGGCATTTTGGCGATCGGTCTATCGTAAAGCATCATCACTTCTCCAGTTTTGCACCAATACGTTATAAGCGTGGTTTGGTCAAGACCCTGCTCCGTGTATTTGCGTCTATGATAAACTGCTGACACAACAGATACCAAGAAAACAGTGCTGGCAGGCAGATATCCCGAAAACTGATAGAAACTCACAAAAAGTTGAACAAGTGCACTCGCCTAGTTCGAACGGCTCAAAAGAAGGATGTATTTCTACTTCTGTAATTCATCGGAGATCATCTGGCAAACGATATCAAGCACAAATTGAAGTCTGTCCTATACCGTACGTATGTGGCTGTTCAACTACACTTTGTTCTGCATAATGGCGAACGCTGTTTGTCTAACTATTCTGTCTCTCACATTGCCTGTCAGTTCACTTGCACTTACAGTGACGGTTACATCCGTAGAACAGATAGCGAGTGGCATAACACGTCTGGAAATGGTTTAAATAACCGATGAATCCATTGCTCGAAACTGAACGTAATTGATTGCTACACAATTCACCAAGTTGACCCATTTAACTCATTCAAAAATATTACCAGACAATCAGAACCCGAAACTACTGGTCTTTGGTGAAACTGCTACTCTGATCTCCCTAGTCGACGTTGTGTATACAAAAGTGTTTAATGCCACGTATCAGGTTGTCATGGTGCAGTGGAGTTCAGCGATCGTAATATACTACTGATATAGCGGCTATTCAGTAGCAGACATATTTCTTGACAACCTACAAGCCACAAGAAGACTGCAAAAAGGATCATCAAGGTGTAGCATCACCCGTAACAGTCCCTG